>WBNM01002779.1:148477-210158 GCA_013399055.1 Ramphastos sulfuratus
AATGGAAATAGAAAAAAAAAAAAACCACTAGGAAAGGAGTCAACAACAAAGCTCACAAATTATAATCCTGGTTTAATCAATCACTTCCAGGGCTAGAACTTAGCCACTCAGGCTACTGGCTTACACCTATAATTGTGCTTCTGGGAGACTGCAGTTACATTAATCTTCCTGGAGATTACATCTTCCAGTAACATCCCTACATGGCTTTAAAAGAAAATTCCAAACCAGCCTCCCTCTGCCTTTTCATTTTTAGAGGGTAGCTCTGTCGGGTAATTTCACTACCAGAAGCAGCTAAAAGCGACAGCTTTGTACCGAAAGATCCCGCAAACACTGAAAGCATCTGTTCCATCCTAACATAGTGACTGGGAAGGTTTCGGAATTGGGTCAGGATTTTTTTTGTCGTTCTCCCCACTACCTTCTCCTGACAGCCTCTGCCATCAGAAATGATTCATATGCTCATTGTACAGAAATGTACCGTAAGGAGATGTAAACAAATACAGCAAAGCAAGGTGGTGAGCCAGAGAGATGGAATCTAATAAGTAAATAGATTTTTAGAATCCGCTTCGCTGACTCTCACCCACGGCAGAGCCACAACTTCCCCCGGCGGCAGGGAAAGCACTGGCCCTTCTCTTGTCAGCACCTTCGAAAGCGCCTCCGCCAGCTCCCGGCGACGCGGGCGGGCAGCCAGGGGCTGCCGCTGGCCCCGACCCGCGCCCCTCCGCGGCACTGAGCCCTCCTCAGTGCTGGCCCCGCAGCGCCCCGGCGGTGCCGCAGCGCCAGGAGAAGTTCGGGCAGGAAGCTGTGCATTTACAGCTGCGGGCTGCGCCCGGGCCCGGGGGACTCCGGAACGAAGAGCCCGAGCATCATGAGCGGGCAGGAGGAGGGAGCGCGGAGAGCAGGCAGGGTCGGAAGAAAGGAGGGAGAGGGCGAGGGGCGCTCAGCCCCTTACCTGTCCAAAGACCGAGCTGAGCATGGGGTGTAGCTGCTGGAGCAGGGGGTCCACTTCCACCGACCGGTCGCTGCCACTGGATTTGGTGGAGTACTTGCTGCTGGATTTGCACAGAGGTGAAGCGCCCTCCGAGAGCTTTAGGGACTCTCTGCTGGACCCCTGCCTGTGACCGAAGAAAAAGTCCTCCTCTGCCTCCTCCCCATCCCTGTCTGAGAGCTGATGCTGGTCCTGGGGGTGACCGTGGCTAGCGTGCGGTGAGAGGTGGTGGTGGTGCCTGGATGTCCGCACCGGTTCCTTGCCGCTGCCTTTCTTTGGACCTCCTTCCGCCGGCTCCGGCTGGCTCTCCCCTCGTCCATGTGACAGCTTCCACGCGCCCCTCGCTCCGTCCTCCCGAGCGCCCGGGTGGCAGAGCGGCCTGCGGGCACTGGGCTCCCCGGGGAGCGGCTCCTGGCTCTGTTCCCTCCCCGCCTGCCCGCCCTGTCCTTTGCCGTCCCGGGCGCGGCTGCCGCGGGGTTGGGCGCCCATCGCCCTCCGGCTCCCCGCCGCCTTCAGCAGAGAAGTGTGGGACTCGCTCTTCGCCATGGAGGAGCCGCTCATCGCGGGGCTGCTAGAGCCGCATCCCCGGCCGGGCGGAGCGCTGCGGGCAGGGCTGCGGCGCGCCGCTCACGGCATGTCCTGCGGAGACCCGCTTAAATCCCGCACCGCGGCCCATGTGACAGAACAGACAAAGGCCGCGGAAGGGGCGCTCCGGCGGAGGCTGACAGGCACCGTCCCCGCACCGGGGTTACCCCCAACCCCGCCTCTCCAGGTGAGCTGGGGCCTCCCCCTGCCGGGGGCCGGCTCAGGCCGGGGCGCGCCGGCGGGCGAAGAGGCACCGCCGAGGGGGTGCGGGCGGCGGCGGGCGGCGCTTCCGCAGCGCGGCGGGAAGCGGGACCGCAGGGCCGCAGTCTTCCCGGTGCGGTGGCGGACCGGAGCCGCGGGAGCCTGGGCCCCGCAGGCGCGAGGGGGCTGGGGGAGGAAGAGCGACCCTCCGAACGGGACAGGAGCTTAGTGCCTGTTCTGCGGGGCCACTCGGCTGCCCCGCGCCTCTCCCTTCCGTCCCGGCAACGGCTGCCAGCACGCTATGGGGACCGGGGCCCATGGGAGCGCACCGAGAACCTGGGTGCTCAGCCTGCCGCAACAGGATCACAGCGTATGCCGGCCCCACAGGTCAGCACCGATCAGTCCAATCGTTATACTGAAAGGATCGATCCCAACAGCAGGTTTCCCAAAGTTCAGGAGAGGAGGCCGGGCGGTCGGCCGCTGTCTGATACAGCCCCCAGGGGAAAGCTTTGATCGAGCCTCTGAAATGGCCATAGAGGCTTTGTTAGGGCACATCATATAGGGACATAAAAATGAAGGAGTTTGCACCTCAAATGCCGATTACTTTGCGTCTTCGTAATCAAACACAGATAATTAAGTGGCAACAGGTGGCTCAATAACGGTGTTCTGTTTAAAAACAGTAGAAGATAATGGTGTCAAATCAGACATATGTTCCCAATGAGGAAAGGACCTGACTCCTCCTTGCTCATCTTCAGACAGTAATTGTGTCTCACTGCCAGACTTGGATACCTCAGCAGTTTATGTACCCAGAAAGATGAAGGTGTGATTATCACATAATAAGCTTACTCATGCTAGTTCTGCTCTTGCTAGCACATGCACAGCAGTTACTATGTGATGACATAGACCTCTCTGCAACAACCCAGGTGCAACTCCTCTGCGGCCGGGGGCGTCCTTGCAGCCTGCGCTGATGTGCCCACACCCACGGTGGGTGGGTGGAAAGAGAATTAGACTGCAGCACGGTGTGCTGAGGTGCTCCCCTCAGCTGTGCTGTCAGCACCAGATGTGCAGCAGTCCTGAGCAACTCCTGCACAAGGTGCCCCTTGTCCATTCTCATGGTGACAAGAGAGGAGAGGCTGGTGCCCCTGCCCCTTCCTTGCTTCGCCTGCTTAGCAGCAGCTGTCATGATGACAAAGAGGCTGTCGAATGTGTTTGTGGTGGGGATGTTTTGGTTTTCTGTTTTCAGAACAGACTGGTCCTGTTTGGTGTCAGCAATGCATAACCACTCGTGGCTGGTTGAACACAAGCCCTGGCTTTCTCTGCTGCAGCTGCATTGCTGGAGCCATGGCTCTGCGGGGTCCTTTAGCAGGAAGCTCAGAGGTAGCCGGAGGCTGAAATGAACATTTCTTGGTCCCTGTCTGCGCAGGGGAAGTGTATTCTGTCAGCATGTACCGCTGCTTCTAAAGAAGCTGCCATTTATGGAGTTGCAGCTGGTGCTGATGAGGCATTGCTGTGAGGAAGTTCACACAGATAACATTCCTCCTTAGCCTGACTAATGCTACCCTCACCCTCCTTGGGGTCTTTTGAGCTGTTCCTGAGGACCATGGTCACGCTGTTGTCTACAAGGAGCTCCTTGCCTCCATCAATTGAGTCCTGCAGAATTTGGAGCAGATGCCTGATTAGTGAGGAGGGACTCACTAGTGCAGGTGTGATTCATCACTTTGGAGAGCACTTCAGAGATCAGGGCAGGAAACGGCTTGACTAACAGAAGCAGTAACAATGCAGACAGGGCCCATGCTACAGAACTGAGCAACGAAACAGCAGTGTCAGCTGGAAAAACTATGAAATGGGATGGAGCAAGAGCACAAAACAGAAACCTGTCTGTCTGCAACACCCATGTTTGGGTTTCAGCTGGGGAAAAATCCTGGCTGTCCACAGAATCTGGAGCACATCCTCCTCACAAATTGTTTTGGAGGTTCTTAGCGTATATCCTTTTCTAGACAAATTAATCTTAAGATCACGGTGGCTGTGTAGCATCCACCGAATACTAAAGAGCTGGCTGTTCTGGAGCCAAGTGCCAGGAAGAACAGTGCCCGGCTGCAGAGAGAGCCATGTAGTTCCAACACAGCTGAGCAGTGAGATGCGCAGGGACATCTCTCCAGAGAGAGTGTGGCTCCTCTCCCATCTGGCAGCACAAAAGAGGACAGGCCTGAATCCTCAAGACAAGAAGATTATATTATGTAATGTGCATGCTTGCTGCTTCCAGAGACAGAGCAAAGCTAATAGCATCCATGTGCTTCAGTTAGAGTCCGAGCTGGAAGGGAGCTGCACTTCCCTCCCCAGACCAGGGTCATTCTGGAACAAGTGAGTAGCCTGGGACCAGTGGGGCAGGTGGATCAAATTCCAGCCTTCAGTGACAAATACAGCACTGCCTGCAAATGTAAAAGCCTCTTTTTCCTTAAAAGTGCTACCAAAAAGCACGCACATGAGCGTCTGGAGGGTGAAGGGTTCAGTCAATTCTTTTTGGCTTCACTTGTATAGAGAAAAAAAAAAATCAAAATGAGAATGTTGTTCAAACAGGGACTGCATTTCCTGAACTCCAAAGGCTGTATTTCAGTCTCAGTTAAAGACCACAGCCTAGGAAAGGAATTTGAGAGTGAAATGGGTGAGCACTGCCCATGCAAAAAATACATCTGCAGCAAGCTGTTGATGGGAAAGCACAAAATATCCATGATGCTTTGCAACAGTTCTCTTGGTACTAGTTTCTTAGTCTTTATAATTTCTCTCACCTGCATTTGCAAGAACATAGCCTTCTAGGGTAAGTCAGGGATCACACAAACAATTTGCCAAAGCACAGTAAAATCTAAGCTGGAGTGGGCTGAGAATCAGGACACTACTCAGGAATCTGTCCCCTAACAACAGATGAACTGTCTGGCCCTCATTTATAGCCTTTCCCTTTACTGTTTCTCTACAGCTTCTAAAGGGTTTCAGAAACATGTCATGCTTCAGGAGTCATAAAGATGCCAAGTATCGGTCTTCTGGCATATTGTATTTGGACAGGTATGTGCCTGCCTGCAGAGGAAGCACACGCACAGACAGCTGGAGATCCTGTTTGCTTGAAGACTTGGTACTGCTCTTCAAGTTTTACTCCACAGGAGAGGAATAATCTCCACAGCATTACAAAGGCATTATTGTTCTTGTTGTAATCCCCGTGCTCAAATCTGCCCTGGTTACTTGCATCCTGATTGCAGAGAACTTCCCTTTGTATTTGTCAGGATGAGACAGGCAGATGGATTGAAGCCATGGTCACGTAGCAGTGCTGGGGGGGAAGGCTGCAGTGTGATCCTGCCATAACCCTACAGGAGTGGGAAAGGAGGATGAAGGGCAATGGAACAAGTCCATGAGAGAAACAGATGACCTATGGGGAAAATACAGCTGGAGAAATGCAAGATGACAGAGAGATAAGAGAGAGAAGAAATGTGTGGGGACAGAGGTGAAGCTCTCCATACAATAGAATGGAAATATGCAGGGCTTGTCAGAGGGCCAGGCTGTGTCCATGGGGCTGGCAGTGGGAAAAACAGACAAAAGCAGTCATTGGTGTGGAAGAGGGAAAGATTTTCCAAAGGGAACCAACAAACCTTTTCAGTATGATGCTCTGTGAGGACAGAGATCTCAGCTTGAGTCTACAGCTCCATGTTGTTGGCATGTCAGAGGCCAGTCAGAGCAGGAGACCACATTTTGCACAAGATGATGCCCCAACCCTTTCTTAGCTCATTAAACCAAGTAATATGAAAGAAGCTGCGAGGGAGATGCTACTCAACGGGACACGTATGATTGAGCAACCTGAGCTCAGGACTCTGTCTAAAGCTAGGCCATGCAGGCAAAGCTAGCCCACATGGCGTATATCTAGCCAGAGTCCTGAGAAGAGACTCAACCTTCCCTGCTCCAGGTGTGTAACAACAGCAATTTTCCTGGAATTACTCCTCACTCAGCCTCTCTCCCACACACCCCTGTTTGAGTCTCAGCCCTCCAGTTGACACAGGAGGGATGCAAATAATTAAGCTGATATGGCTGGCTCAGGTTTGCAGTCTCAGTGCCCACGGATGGCAAATGTCACCTCTTTTGTATCAGACATCTCTGTTGCCAAACTGCAATCGGCTTCACAGGCACAGCTACGTAGAGGGCATTGCTGTGCAGGCGGAGGTGAACCACAAGGCAGGAAGCACACTGAAGTGGAGATCAGAGTTCTAGGAAAAAAGTACTCTGAAAGTCACAGAAGCAAAACTGCTGTGGTTCTAACAGTGACAGTGGCCCCTCCTGTGATTTTTTTGTTGTTGTTGTTGGGGTTTTTTTTTTAGGTTTTGGGTTGTTGGTTGGTTTGGTTTTCCCCAGTAATGTAATAAAAGGCTTGATGTCCTGAACAGATTACATTTTAGGTAGCTACATTCCACCTCAATTACTCCTCAACATCCGTAGAACTGACAAATTACTTTATCTGATAAGTTAGCTGCAATATACTAAAGGGTGTGAACGTTAGGGAAAGCTGGCAATTTGCTGAAGCAGCTGCAGTAGTGTCAGAGGAAAGGGGATGATCCTTGATCATCTGCAATGAACTACGATTTTAATAACATGCTTCAAACCTCCTTATTATTAATTAGCCAAAATGCCTCTCCTTTTCATCCTTTTCTGTGATTTTCTGGGATATCCATATGGAGGAAACTAGTTCCCATTCCCAGGTGCTCTCAGCTGGTTTCTTTACCCAGTTGAGAAACCCCTCCTGCAGTGGAGCCACATGAAACGTGGCCATTTCTTGCATTTCCTGTTGCTGCTTTCCCAGGTGATTTAGAGCTGCAAGTAAAGCTTCTAGAAGACGTTCTTCAGACTCTGCTAACTGCATCACTTTAAGCTGCACAGGACAGCAGCTCACACTCTTTCTAACAATACCAACTGTTTCAAAACATACATTGCCTGAGCTTAGACCCTGGAAACGTTCATTTCTAATGGCTTTGAGCACGAACAACGTGAGGACTAATGACAGACCAGGCAGATCAAACGGAGGTTTTCCCTGACACTTCAGCTCTGAAGGACTCGAGTGTTGATAAGGCTGTTATGTAACACACGCTTTTGGATATTGCTGAAGTGCTTTACAATTAAGATGGAATATTAATAAAAGACTTAAACTGAAAACCTCCAGCTATTAGAAGGATTAGGACTTTGCAGTGGGCTAGGGGAATACGTACAATGTCAAAGCCATCTTTTTGGCTGTGATCAAAGACAGAGAAGGCTCCGGCAGAAATAGCATCTTGGAGGGAGGGGAATAAATCTGCAGTGTCACATAGCGATAACAATAAATTACAATGATAATAACAGCAGCAACAACTCGTGCAGAGACTGCGATCCGCAGCGGCAGAAGACAAGAAAGCAGAGGTGCGGCACAGTGCCTGCCCTCTGGCAGCAGTGTCCGCGCAAGAGGGGAGAAGCATCTGCTCGCCTCACCGCCCGCGGCTGTGCCAGCTTTCCTGCCAAGGGCTGCAGAACAGGGCTCACGCTCAGTGCCTTAGTCATTCGGGGGCGACCTCAGCTCCTTACGGCTGAGCACTGGCCAAGAGAATTAGCAGGAAGGCTCAGTGGGCTCACTGGGTTTGTTAGATTTATTTCCTGGTGATTGATTCTTTTGTTCCAAAACGGTCTCTTCAAGAAGTGCCCTAAAGGTATCTCCTTTGCGAGCCCAGGCCATTTCCCTGTGATTCTCACGGGGACAATTACTCTGAGAGTTTCCTTCTGTTCTACAGAAACATCATTTTGTAATGCACTGTAACCAGGCAAGTAGCACTGACCTCATTTCGAATAGCCCTCTCATGAGGCAGCCTCCTTTTGGACAGACCTGGGGACTGACCCCTCTGCCAACGTGCCATTCTGTGTGCCTTCTGCTGCAGGGACCCTGCCTGAAGCCTGTTCCCTCCCCAGCCATATCCCTGGCAGCTGTAACTGTTGAGCAGTTTGGTTGCCCAGGCTCGGAACAGGGACATGGCAAAAGGTTTCAGCCTGTTAAGCAGAGACAGCTGGAAATGTCATTAGTAAGGAACAACATTTAAGCAGTTTGGGTGCAAAGGGATTAAGGAATGCCATACGGTATCAGGAGGAAAAAGATGCCAATGAGTGTAACTTGAATGGAAAAGAGATACCAAGAGGCCCAGAGGAGTTGATACAGAAGGCAATTGGGAGAATACTCCATTGTGTGTGTATATGCTGGAAATCCATGTTTATCTAAAAGCCACGAGTGTCAGTAAAAAAAGGAAGACAATCAGAAGTTTTATTTTTCTTAACACTCTATTTTGATGCATTTGAAATGTTTAAGAGGTTCCAGACAATTCTGGCAGTGAAAACCCTTTAGAAATCCATATACATGCTGAGATAGTGCACTTCACTTAACAACAAGATGTGAAGATGAGGGGGTTAGGCAAACATAAAACAGGAAAGTGGATGTACCTGGCTCATTCTTACCTTTTCAAAGATTACTAAGGAGTGTCTCTCCTGAGACTTTCGCTGAAATTTCATATTATGGCCTGTCCTCCCATTAGGGAATTGTTTTTCCCTCAGAATTTTTGAGACTTATAAAAGGTTAAAGAACCAACCTATGGCAGTTGTCCAGTCCAGAACTGAGTGCAAGTCAGATCTAAACACAGCAAGCCCACAAAATGCAGCATGCAAGAGATCTGAGATGAAAGCATGTTAAGCTGAAAGGTGAAATCATGTAGGATCACACACACACTGTGACAGCCAGAGAGTACTGAGGAAAGATTTGGCATATGAGAAGAGACACAAGAAAGGTCATGGATTATCCTCACAAATTTTGCAAGCAGCAGCAGAGCTTGCACGACACAAACAAGATTCTGCACACTGCTCAGTGGTAAGTGAACAGCTACCAGCTTGGCAGGCAGTGAAACGTTCATCCAGCTGGGCAATGGCACACGACTGAGCAGTCTTATGTGCAACCAAAACAAACCGAACCACAACAGAGAGCAAGATACACCCAGGTAAAATTCTGAGATTCCGGCGTCACCATTTAAGGATTACAGAGACTGGATGTGTGAGTCGATAGGAGAGCAAAGAACAGCTCAAGGCAGTGGCTAGGAGAGTTCACTGTGTGAACGGCACCGTGAGCCCCGGGCAGAGCAAACAGCAGCACACGGTGGAGGGTCGGTACAACACGGAATGCAAAGAAAAGCTTGGTGCTGATTGTCCACCTGAAAGACGCCAGCCTCATCTCGAAGACTTGGCAATGCAGGAAAGACTTATTGGTCTCTGAATCCCAGCTAAGTAGAAGAGATAGCAAATGAAGAAAAAAAAACAAACCGTAACATGATGCTTCCTCGGTGGTACTGACACTATTCTGTCACTATAGATCACTTCCAGCTTGCATTACTCTCACTCCAGCAATGCAGTAGAAACCAGTATGAAAGTAAGTGATCAGCCAATGGCCACTGCTGCTGATCAAACAGTGTGGTCAGCTGCTAACACATATCGAACATCGGACAAGCTGATCTGCAGCAAGCATACCCAGCAGGTACGCAGCTGGATTCACAACTCACACCTTTGGAAAAAGGAACACTGGTGACTTAGGAAAACATTGAACCAAACATTAACAAACATTATTAATACCACATAAGCAACCCAGAACACTGGATGAAACAACAGGGGATTTAAAAAACAGACTTTCCAACTATTTGTCTACCTCCTTTTTGTGTTAACAAAGCACAAGGTTAACAGATCAGCTACTTCTGCAGCAAAATCCCCACATTTTTGGCAGACGAGAAACATTCAAGAAGGGCCTTTTTACTCACATTTAATTGTTTCTTATTAATCCTTCAGAAAATGTCAATAGATCTATTTTTTTTTTTACAGTCAAAAGATATGTAAAGGGAAACTTGCCTATACCATTGCAGTAATACTTATCTGAAGCTTTCAGGTTAGTCAGTGTTCACTGGGCCATAAGTCTGTGTCCTCTTCTACCCAACAGACTTAATACCATTTTCTTAATGACATTCCAAAGTTCATTAACACTTCAATTTACTGTCCCTGGCTCCAGAGCTTGGGGATTACTGACAAGGTTGCAAAAAACAGACAGCTACAAGTAAGAATATATTAAGTAAAAATTCCTGCAATGCTGTCACTGTACTTACAACTAAAATTCACCACGCTACTAAAACAGAGCTTCTCACCTGCAGACAGTGTGTTTAACAAAAAATGAGAATTGGGAAACCTGATGTTAGAGGAACTGAGGGTTTGAAATAACAGAGAGATAAGGCAGAACGAACTCCAAAGCTGCACTCTGTAGTCTCTGGATCCACTATCTTCATAAACATGACACAATACACATTTATGATTAAAATCAATAGCTCTAAGCAAGCATTTGGGGAGACTGTGGACATAGGACGCTGTTCTAGAAGACAGGCATTTGTGGAGGAACACACAATACATTTCCAACTCCAGGGACAGGATTTTTTCCATGCCTGAGCAAGCAGCTTGCTTGGTAGAAGTTAAAATAAGCTTAAACAACTTAATCTAGTTATAGTACCCCCAAGTGATTTTAGCACACCCTAACAGCACCAGAGAACCCTTCAGAGAATGATGAGGAGCTTTAGCATGCCAGTTATAAACATTTATTAGAGCCAGGTATCATGGAAGGATTCCTTTGTTAATTTTGGTGATGATTTGGCTTGGATAAAAGTGTGAGATATTGAGCATTTAATAGTTCAGCCTCCCAGCCACGGGAGCTCTCCGGAAGAAGCCCAGCAGACACACATGGTGGCTGAGCAGCTGAAACTGACTGATTACTGCATGTTATGCAAGCAGAGTCTTTCCACAGTTCCCCGCAGTGATTTCTGCTGGCAGGAGAGCCTGGAGATGGTAACAGAAAGCAATACTTGTCCATTACAATAGCAGCAGGGTGAATGGTGCACATGTTCAAGCAAGATGTCAGTACTAAAGTCTGCTGATTACCCAGACGACCTCATCTCCCAGCCTGCGGTATTGTCTCCCTCCCAGCTAGAGGTAGGGGATATGAAAGTTTTCCCAGTTATTCCCCACAGCCCAGTGCTATTCCTGGAAGCACAGTCTGATCACAATTTGTGAATTCCCACTTGCAGTAGAAACACTGATCTGGAACACTGCATCCTGTATCCCTCAGAACAACAAATCTTTTCTGGGCCCTCCTGTGACCCAAGAGCCAGGAGGACAGAATGGGAGGAATCATCAGCAAGAAAGGCCTAAATGAAGAAATGAAATACATTTCCCTTGGAGAGGAGGCTTACCGGAGTGTAAGGAAAACAAGCCCCATCCCTCCTCCCTGTGCGCACACACACACACACACCCGGAGGCTTTTGCAAAGCCAGAGGAATGGAAATAATTTTGTTTGAATCCATCAAGCATTAAAATCCCCTCGCCTAGGGACTGAAGTGAAAAATGAGCCAGAGACAGGAATTAGAAGCTCACTGCCCGGGGTGTCAAAAGGGATTTTCCCCAGATAGAAAACAAGCAATTGGAAATGCAGGGAGGTAAATCCTCTCACTCTCTGACAAGTATGAATACTCTTGGTTTTCCCTTGCGGCCCTCTCAGTTCTGGGTTGATGGAGCCAAACTTGACTCCGTGCTCTCCTTGTGTGCTCTCTGGCCGATCCCGGGGATCCCTTTCCAGGGGTCTGCTCGAGAATATCACAAGCTCTGGGCAAGGGGGAGGTGGTGAGGCACGCAGGGGAGCCAGCTGCACTACATACACTGCACCCAGGGGTGCCCGAGGTGCCAAATGGAAGGTAAGGCAGCTGCTGAAAGGATAAACCAACAGGTCCAAGCACATTTTATGCACTATCTAAAATTGCTGAAGAAAGAGCCAAGAGCAAGGCTGACATCGTAGTTATGATCCCTGCACATCCTAGTTTACCACTCGCAAACTAAGCATGACACTCCACGTCCCTGAAATATGGCCTCTTTCCCTCTACCAACACAAAGATGTCTGCACCAGCTACATTTTGTCAATGTATCAGAGGCTTATATGCAGCCATAAGAAACAGAGGTCTACTTTGTCCAAAAGGAAGCAGATTCAGGAGAATCCTGTGGCAGCTAGGGAGAGCCAGGGCTGCTCTGCAGAGGCCACCTCCAGCCCACATCGTAAATGGAGGTGTCTAAGGTAAATCTCACACAGAAATCTCTGCAGTCTTATAACTGGGTTTGGAGAAACAAATTATCACAGCACTGTTTGGTTTGCACAGGGTAGACCTCCCCTTTAGCTGGCTGCCAAAACTGAATGCAAGAAATATTTATAGTGCAGCTTCTGCATGAAGATAATAAATACACCCCAGTGTAAGAAAGGCCAGTGCAGCTCTGTGGCACAGTGGTGCACAACAGCCAAAACTCAAAGAAACCAGAAGATCTACCTAATGGCCCTAGCAATGTGCTCAGCAAGCTCTACACCAGTCCTTTACTGCAGAGCCAGCTATCTGTTTAGTGAAGAAGGGGTCAGAAGAAAGGAGAGAGAAGATGAATAGCCCAATATGCAGCATCTATCTATGGGAAGAAGCAATAGAATGACAGGAGGCAAGGAGCCATCTAACTGCAGCCCAGTTCTACACACAAATTGGTTTAACAACAAGGTAGGGCTAGAGCAAGACTAAGGTATTCGTGCAACCAGGATCCCCTGGTGCCACGTGGCTTCAGATTCAAAAGCCAGTTAAGAGAACAGACAACCTAAAGAAGCGAAGTTTACCATAAAATTCAGTCATTTTAATATATGCTAACATGCTTCAAGATAAAGGCCACAGTTCCCTAGGTACAAAGACATCTGTGTTTATAGCAAACATTTCCTTTGAGGCACGCTGTCCTCTTTTGTGTTGTAATAAGCTTTCCTATGGTTCTGAGACTCTATGTGGTAATAACACTACCACGGAGGTGGTGTTCCACAGCCACAGATCACACTGTGCTTAACCCAGGGGGTGTCATTATCTCAGTTTCACATATGGAGTCAGGGAAGTACCTCAAGATGAAATGAGTCCACAGCAAGAGCAGAAAACCACCTACAAGTTTAGATGATAGTGTTAGCTTACGTCTAAGAGAAATCTCAGGGGATTTAAACAGGATTTGCTGGAGGCATAAAGACTGTTTGGAAATACCCATCAAAAGAGCTCGTCTTAACAGCAAGCCAGGTATAAACATGGACAGAGACAAAGAAAAGACAAGGTGGTAATGCCACGGCCGTGGGTCAGAAAGAAGCAGCAAGTCAGCTTAGCAGCCACAGCAGCAAGTTTGTCTTGCTTACACTGATGATATTCACAGCTGTCTCCCTGCTCTGTGAGGAGTTGATGAGTTAGCAGCAGTCTTGAGCCAGGACCAGCGTGCCCAGACAGCTGAGCAAAAGGCTTGGGAGAAAGGGCTGGCTGAAGTCAGCCAGGGGCTATGTGGCTCTAGGGACAATATTGGGGTGGGGGTTAATCTGTATCTCAGAAGTTTTATGTACCATCCCTGTCCACCTCTTCCTGCTGAAGATGCTGCTGCACTGAACCTGAAAGGTCTGGTTATAAATAGCTTCTCCCTGCAGCTCCTCAATGAGCCACTGAGGCGGAATGAGTCATCCCTGCCAGTTCCGTGGCCCCCCTAAACTGACTGCGTCAGGTTGGGAGCATGGCTGCCAGAAGCAGTGGCACACACTGTTCTCTCTCAAAGGGCAGTGGCCTTGGGGGACAGGGACACTAAACAAACTATCTCTACTCATTGCTTCATTACTCACATCACTTTGTGAGGAAGAATAATGTAAAATCCACCAGGAGTGCTCAGAAATCCGCACCGGCCCCTTCCACTCACACTGGTATCCATGCCACCCAGATTCCCAACTGGAGCTTCTAACCCACTAAGTGGTTTGTTATGGCAATGATTGAGCAGATCTCAGAAAATGAACCTCTCAGAATACTTACAAAGAACTTCTCTTCACCAAGATTTGGTGATGCTGTGCAGTGGATGGACACTGCAACAAGTAGGTGAGGTGACAAAGCTTCACCTATAGGAGAGTTGAAGTACCAGGCACAGTGCTGTACTTGCTGGCAGGGAAGATGAGAATTCTAACAAGAACAGCTGGACTTAGATTTGCTTACTCCATTTGTGAGGGAAATTCACCCAGGACCCCTGTTCTCTTCCAAACTAGACAATGCAGAGCTGATAGGCAGATGTGTCTTGTCTTGTCCTGTTCCCCCTTGTGATTTCCTGAACTCACATAGGAATTCAGGTGCCCAAAGTAAAGGAATTCTAGTGATTATTTGCTCTGCTCATGTGGCCATTATTCAGAGGCAAATGGATCTCTCCTGGAACATGTCCTTTCTGAAGACTAAGGCAAAAAAGACAGATGTTCTATGAACTTTAGCATAAGCTCCTATATAAGTAAGTAAAGCACAGGTCCTAGCCGAGATAACCACAGCAGTCTGCTGAGACTAGCAGAGATTAGAGGGGTTGGGACTAAGTGCTTATACAGAGGGAAATAATTTAAACCAATACTGACTTAAAAGGAGAGAAAAGAGTATCAGGTATGGAGGAACACACAAAGACACCACCACAGAGCACAAGCAGGGTCTGGAAGGCAGTGTTACTGTTAAAAAAAAAGGCAAGATCTGGAGACAGGAATTGAAGAAATCTTCTAGAGGCACATTTCTCTCAAGTGAAGAGTTCATGATAATGTGATCCGAGTGACTCTGGTGTGTGCTCCTTACACTCAGCTCAACAGCTCTGCCCAAGCCTGTGTGAGGGAGCGAGCTGGGGACAACAGGACTGCAATCAAAACTACCTCATGGTTCAGCTGAAGCTTTGAACCTTTGTGTGCAGAACCTTGCAAACTAGTGAGATTGATGCAGATCCACACAAACAGAATAACCAGAGCACTGTTCCCTGGGTCTGTCAGCATTCAGCAGTGCTGACAAGAGCGAGCAGTGCTGGCAAGAGTAGTGTTCCCCAGCTGCACGGCTACTGCAGCTCTGCAGGCCAGCCCTGGCTCTGCTTTGTGTGATGTTTGCTTTTGGGCCATGCTGCCATGCCAGGCAGTGACAAGGCCTGGGAGGTTTGTTGCTACTGGCAGAGGTGATACGAGCTTGTCTCAGTAGAGGCAGAGGATGATGCAGCTTTACATGAGCTGCCTTTTCATTTTCCCTCCAGCTTTTATTTCACCATCAAATCAACGAAGTATATTCTGTTAGAAGCTAAGGACTTTATTCTGACAGAGCTCTAAACCCAGCCCACTTCAGATTTTGTAAGTTCATCATGTGCAGCCTCAACATTTCTATATTCTTGTTGTCTGCAAATATTTTATCTTAGATAATTTTTTTTTCCCCTAAACAGAAGGGACTTACTCCATAGAAAAACCTAAGCTTTGAACAGCTCCCTGTTCTGCTTTCTGCCTTCTTCTCAATACTTAGAAGTTATTTACTAGAGCCTGGCACCCAGAGAAGGACAATTCCCTTTTCTGCTATCACCTCTAACCTCTCCTGCCTTTCCTCATTATTCCCTGTCTCCTAACAAGGATACCAAGAAGAGTATCTTTCCTCTTGCAATGTGCCTATGCCAGTGGGTAATGACAAAAGATACTCACCTCCTCCCTTTTCACTGTGCAGAAGGGGCAGGCTGATCACCACCTTTTTTCTCATCTCTGAATTTTGCCCTTAGAAAAGATCCAGCCACACTGGATTGCTATTAGTCCAGGTGTGGAGGCCAGCTTTATGCAAAGGCTGCACAGCTGCAGACTGTGTCTCGGGGATGTATACAGGCTGTACCTGAGTGGTATCCCTGCTCCTGTATTGTTCCACGGCTAAGAAAGTTGCAAGACAGTCCTCGGTAACCATGCCAAACCCCTACCTTCCTTTAATGGTGGGAGAGGGATAGAATAGGTCAGCTCCTGGGATTTCATCAATTTCTTAGCTCTCTAGGATTTTTAGTCTCACTAATAAATGTATTTATCAATTGAGAAACCTAATACTTTTTTCTTCTGTTATATCTGAATCTCAGTGCAGGTTATTCTAACCATAGCTTTAGTCCTGTTACTTCCACTTGGATGCAGACACAGTAGCCAGTACCAGATACAGGACACAGGGAAGTATCTCCAGACAGACGAATGCTCATTTGCAAAGGTGCAGTTTCACTCTTTTCCTGAGATGCGGCCCAGTGTATCCAGAGGGAGTGTGCGTCCTAACAAGGGGAAGGAGCACCAGTAGCAAAGGCTGCATTCTGACCACTCCACAACAAAGAGGATGGTGGTTCCCAAGTTAAGAAGTACAATACACACTTTTATTAATGAGAAAGAAAACAATCAGTGAAAAGAAAGCAAGGTACATGGGAGACAAGAGCCTTAAGTGAGGACTGAGGTTCTGATGGGAGCAGGGCAAATACTGATGAAACACAATTTCTTGCTTTAAATATCTGCAAAGGCAAACACATCCCAAACCAGCTTTCAGAACGTGAAAGAAAACACGGCAACAGAAATAACTCTGCCAACAAGTGTCCTAATTGTCTCAAGACTGTAAGGCACCCTCTTGTTACTGCACACAGCAGACATGGAAATGAAACATGCTGAAACCAATGAAAATTAAATAGCTACTGCCAGGAAAGGATGAGAACTTTAAAAGAGTTCCTGAAGCCACGTAGCTGCTAGGGCCCAGGGTGGCCTGCCCTTTGCAATCATCAGACCCCAAATGAGAGACAGCAAGTATCTCTGGAAGTAGTACCTTTTGGTGGACTGCTGTTCGAGATCCTGTCTACATCCGTTCTCACCTGAGAGCAGGCACATCTCTGTCGTGGAAGGGGTAATTAGGTACTGCAAGACGATATTATAAAAATATTAATATATAATTTATTAACATTAAATAATCGGAACTCGCACCACCCCCTACCACCATTTAATAATAACAATAGTAACAGGCTCTTTGCAACGTTATGGAAACTATATACAGGTTATAACAGGATCTGGAAATAACTATTAAATATATACATTAACAGAACTCGAATTAAACTGGAAAAGAGAAGGTTTGTGTGGTCACTTACACCGCTTGCAGTTAATTACCCTGCTTAGCCACTGGATGGGTGCAGGAAGCTCTTTCTGCTTATGGCAGAAGGCAATCAATGATTACAAGAGGCTTTGGTATTTACTCGTTAAGAGGTATTGTCTTGACAGCACCCAAGGCTCATTGCTGCGGGGTCGCTGTCGGTAGCCGTCAGTGGCTTTAAAGTTTCTCCAGGCTCCTGAGCACTGGAGAAGGAGAGAGACGATCTCTGACCTGATCCTGGCTGACTCTGGAAGCAGGCTCTTACAGGCAGGACGTCTCACGGTATCACGCTGGCGAATGCGTGGAGGCAGCAGGCAGGATGCAAGCAGGCACCTGTAATGGCGGAAGGCACGCATCCCGTGTTCCCTGCTCCTTTTATTAACACAGCCCAAAGATCAATTGGACCTTTGGACACGAGATAGCCAATCAAGTGGCAGTTAGCCAAGATTTGGCCATATTGGGTGAAGCCACAGGCTTGCTTTATCCTTTTTTGGGCAGATCACGGGCCCTGCACAAGGTAACCGTGTGCACCCTGTTTACCGCAGTGGATGGACAGACCCCGGACCCCAGACTTAGTGGCGCCAGGTCCTTTGTCCCTTTTCCCGCGGTTGCTCTCCCCAAAACAGAAGGAGAGAGAGCAGAAAAACATGTCTGCATAAGCCAGTACATTTACAAGCCTGATTTGGCCTGTCCAGGCCTACCATGACAGTCTGTTCCATCCTTACCTAGGGCATGCTTTGGCTCCTCTGAGCACGGGCAATTCCAGCTCCTGCAGACAGGAAGTGAGGCAGCAGTTAGCCCACCTGCACCCATGGCACCCACTACAACTGCCAGTGGGTTCTCTGTCTTTTGGCCTGGGACTATTCGAAGCATAATGAGGTTCTCCAGAAAAGCTGCCCTTTTCAAGGCCCTGGGGGCTGCCTGACAAACTCTCCAGAGATTTTTGCAGGCTCCTCTAATTATCCCAAGGGAGGGGGTCTTTGGTGGGGCTCAAGCTAAGGGGTAGCCCTCAGGTTGCATGGTTTCTCAGGTCAGCCCATGAAGAGCCTGGTATGCAGAAGCGAGCAGAGATCATCAGATGTTTATCATAAGGATCATCCCCTTGCAACAGACAAAAAATTCATGCTAGTCACATTCCAAATTGGACACTGCACTCAAAAACTGATAAAGGAAATATTTTAACTGAAAAGTTTTAAAAAAAAAAAAAAAAAATCAGCCCAAAGCAGGTTCAGGCAAGAACAATGCAGGACTGATAATTAAACTCTATTTTCTTTCTCGCATCTTTCCACCACCGATTTTTCCTCCATTCTGATGCACTGGATCCACTTTTCTTTCCCTTCTGCCTATTCTACTGCATTAAGATGATGCAGTGATTATGCAATGGGACTTGTCTTAAATTACCAAGTGGCATGATGAAATTGTGTATCAACAGAATGAAAATTCTCCTGGTGAAAGGAACAAGTCAAGCACAGGCAGTCAGCTGCTGGTGCCCAGTGGCACATCCAGTGACTTGGGCATGCTGTAAAGGAAAAGCCATGGTGGAGGTGCACTGTTATCCATTCAGTCACAAGCAGGATTGCAGAAAAGGACATGAACACAACATTCCTGTCTGTCATTGTTGCTGGGCAGAAAAAAATCTTTCCTTTTATGTCCAGACATTTTAGTTTCTCTTAGGATCCAGATTAAAAAAAACCTTGAAACTGATTATTCCACTATGGACAGGAATATGGAGGAAGTCACCATATGCACAGGATAAATATTCCTGTTAAAAACGTCTATCAGTCAGTCACCATCATCTGTGGGATAAAAACACCTCAGATACCCTGCACTCAGGCATCAGAATTGCCCATCCTACCTGCAGTGCTTAGATCTTGTTCAGCAGGATCAGCTGTGAAGCACAAGCTGATTTCTTCTGCAGCCAATTGCTCCTCCTTTCTTCCCCCCCCCCCCCCCCCACCTCGGGGGGCGGGGTATTGCACCTTCAACTTTTCCCAATGTTAAGGGTCCAAAAATCTGAAGAGACCACAATTCAGTCATGAGAACTACTTGTGCTTGTTAGGAGATTCATTTGCTTTGCAGACCCTTCAGCAGGTCCTCTCCAATACTGGTTTTGTACCCATCGTTCACTGGTTCCGTTACCCAGTATAAAAAAAAACAACCAAAAAACTGTAGATGCCCAACTGAGTCTAGTGCCAGTGGCTCTGTCCCACGGGAGAAGAGGAGAGGGTAAAGAAGAGCAATGAGAGAGAGATGGAGGAGCACAGAGAAGAAAAGGCCAAGCAATAGCTGAAAAGAAAAATGCTTCCTCTTTCTGCTGTGTGCCTTCTCCTGCTCCTTTCTCACGCTCAAATTGCCCCCAGGGAGCGGGGAGCAGCAGCGTGCATCGCTGTGGCTTGAAAATGAAACTGAGTCCAGACCTGACTTCTCCATTGCTGGCCATGGAAGGGAATGGGCAGAAGGTAAGAGCATCCCTGAGGAAGCAAGGCTTCTCCAGCAGAGCTGCTGCAGCAGCAGAGCTATTAATAAATGTTTGCAATCTTTTAATCATTCTGCTAAATTTCCATCGTGTTCCTGCAAACCCCATAGCGTATCAGTGCAGCTGCCTCCTCCTGCCTGCCTGCCCGTGTTCGTGCATGTGAGTGAGGGGGAACATCAGGAACATGCTCAGATCCGAGGGCTGCTGCAGCCTTAGAGGGAAAACGATTTTGACAAGTGACTTTTAAAATCTTCCCTATTCCAAAGAAAGCAGCCCTATTAGTTACATCTATAGACCACAATTTCACCTGGTTTTCCTCTCCAGCAAATCCTGCCTGCTCAATCCACATACCAAACTTTTCCGCATGAAAATATCACATTTGCCATGGCTTGGGACCTGCTACCTGCGAGAGATGGGACAGCACTGCAGTGGCAGTCAGCTAGCATCATCACTCTGGCACAGAGATGTTCTCAGCAACAGAACACCTTTGCCAGCTTTATCCAATCCACTACGGAGCTGGTAGCCATCAGGACACAACACAAAAACATGCGTTGCTTTTCCTGAAGGTTTTGTTGATCAGAACATATGTCAAGTGGCAAGCTCCAGTCCTACGTAGGCCAAGAGACAACATGTCAGGATGAACGTTTAACAGTCCTGTTTCCCTCTCCATTTGCCCAGAGGACTTTGCGTTATTGTCCAAACTAGGGTATGACAAAGCTACCTTCTAACGTCATGGTGGAGATCCTCTTAAACCTTTGCCTGTTTCCTCCTCCAGCTCAAACTCTCATCTTCATCCTAATTATAATAGCATTTTAAATTATCACGGTTTAAAAAAAGATGCCAGCTTATATAATATTCTTACTGCTTATTAATGATTCCAGAGGGGCGAGCAAGCTGCCTTGCACTCTGGGAATTATGCAAAGCGCGGCTGAGCCGTACCTCGCTGGCCTCCACCCGTTCCTTGTCGGGAAGATGATGCCTGAGGATTACCATCTAGCAACAGATGTGAAGCCTTGTGCTGAGTGACAGCCCTGCCGCACACGCTGCAACAAGGAGATGCGACAGGCGTCACATTTCCAGGGATTTGCCTTGGGCACTTTTCAGAGGCAGAAGACTTGAGGCGAAGTGACTTGAACCGCCCCGTAAGTGTGATAATCCCCAAGCCGGTGCAGCCCGAGAGGAGCGATGGGTTGCTCATGAATACTGATAAAGAAAACCTCCGCCTGGCTGCGCTGCCAGCCGGGGAGGCAGGCTGCTCGGAGAGCAAGTCCTTCGGTCCCAAAGGCGACAAGGAACTGAACCTGAGACTGAGGACATGTCTCTCGATCTTCTGTGTCACTGTGGTGTCTTTCTGTTGGAGGAGATGGGATAGAGTAGGAGGCAACATGAATGGGAGCAGAAGCTCTGTATCCATGTTTTGAAGTGCTGCACTCTTACTGAAAAATGAGCTTCAATATAGGGTGACACTGTCAGTCTCTGATACCGAGACTACTACAAGACTCATTAAATTGCTTGCCCCCATGCTTACAGAGAAACACCTGCACCCTGCCAGACCCCAAAATAAGAGATCATATGTGTAATTTAAGTAAATTAAATAAAATGATTTTAAAATTATTTTGTTAATGTCTGTGATCTGACTCACAAGTGTTGCTCTCACAACGTGGGTAACACGACAGAGACACAACAGTGCCTGTGCATGCTTGTTGGAGCAGAGGCTCCATTTGTGTAGCTCTGCACACACAGACCTCGAGAGCTGCTATGAGTGCATGTGTTAGGTGAACGAAGAAATGCTCAAAATCATCATCTAAATCCTGCATCTTATCAAAGGCAGTTGATAACTGTTACTTAAACAGCCATCCCTTTGTGTGCCACAACCAGATCTGAGGGAGCTGTGCATTGGCTAAGAGGCTGGGGAGAGGGCAAGGGTCAGAGGTGACGCAGGTTTCATCAGCCCATCTTCTGGAGACAAACCGCAGGTAAAGAATTCCCCATGTCAGCATAATTAGAGATAGATGAGGATGTCACACAGACTGTGCTGGGAAGGAACGGTGCTGGGAGCACCATGGTCGCCTGCCAGCCCTGCTATTTTGTCAGCAGTGCCCACCCTGCTATTTACCCTGAGAAGTCCCTTAGGTGCCCATTATGGTGTCAACAGAGAAGACTCATGCTGTGCAAAAGCACTGGCTCCTCTGACACTACAGGACGAAAATCTCGCTACCTCCACACATCCTACACAGGGAGGAAAAACAACCAAACCACACCTAACTGCCTCCAGCTTAGTTTCTTGAGCCACAAGCAGGTACTAGCTTTAAGCTACACACGTTCCACCACTCTGGTTCTTGATGTGTTTCACATCCTGTCTCCAAACAGGCAGCCCGGGGTGCTGACATACAACAGGCATATGCCGAAAGGAAAGATGGAAAATGAAACCAGATGCCACCAGCACTGAGAGACAGAAGAAACCAGATCTGATCCTTTAGATGACTTGATGGAAGCTGCTCATGTTCAGAGGCAACAGAACCCAATTCAGCTCTAATTAAGTCACTAATGTTACAGCAGTATAAACATGATCTTTCAAGCATCACAGGTATGAAACAGGGACAGAGAAGGTCACATAGCAACAACTGCTTGAGTTCCACCAGGAGCACTATGGAATTTTACTGAGACCCCCCTCAGGGACATGCCTTGGGGTCAATTGTCCCTAGGTCATCGACTATGGCAGATGCCATCAAGCACTGAAAGGAAGTTGCTAGGTGCATCACCAGCAGCTTTAGCTTGGGACTTTTAGCTGACGTTCTGCACCTAAATATTTTGAGGGTTTTTAATTAACAGAAACTGGAGGGGCAGTTAGGAATTCCAGGTCTCAGGCTAACTGTTCTACTAATCTTACGTAACTGAAAGTGCTCTGCCCTTGTAAAAATTCTTTTATCCTTTTCCACCTTAGTTCAAATATTTCAGCATGGTCTCCAGTCATGGCAAACTCCACTGGGCTTACCCTCCAGTGACATACTGCTTACTAAAGAGTCAGGGCTTGGGGCTGGTTTTGTTCCAAAAGCTTCCTTCCCAGTTAGGCAAGCTCAGGGCTTTGTTCTGTTGTTTCTGTCATTGTTGTTAGCTTCTAGTCTTTCCCACGTTTCCCTTTGGTTTACCTGTGGTTGCTCCACTGGTTTCTGGAAATTTACTGGGGAAAAGTCTTGTAGCATCATCAATGACAACCACCTTCACAAACTGCATCTTCTAGCAAAGTGCTGTTCAGCACAGAACTGAACCAAGTCCTGTCTCACTGGTGCTCTGAGGTGCTCTGATTGCAAGTGAGGGCTGGGAAATAAGATTTGATGAGGTCATTCCTAAGTTTATGGCAATGTTTGCCATAACATCCCAGAATGCTGTACATTCCCCTAAAGGTAGCAAGAAGTTAAAATCTTGTTAATGCTGCTGGATTCTTTGTGAAGGAGCAATTTTTCAATTACACATAATTAACAGTAATCACACTTTATCTTCAGAGACTCAGAACAAAGAATAATTAATCCATTTTAACATTCCCATTAAGGAGTCATTAAATATGGGGGGTTTACCCAGGTTCCATAGTAACTTGTGTGGCCTGTTCAGTCTGCGTTCCCTCATGCAGAAAGGAAAGAGAAAGGAGAACCCTGAACGATCCAAATGAGTGCTACAGTTTTTGCCTTAATCTCATGAGCTCATTTGGAAACAGCTGTTTGCTGCTGCAGCAGCTTGCTGCAAGCGAAATGTGCACTGCCGACAGACCCCTCACACAGAGAAGCAGCTTTACTGTATTGGATAATTAACAGCATTCAAGTGCACATTTTACTCATTCTTAACATGCATCTATTTGCAATTATTCCTATTAAAGAGATAGAGAAAATGAAGCTTGGAAGTTTAGGGCCAGCTTCTCACTTGGGACCACACATTTTTTGCACTGCTCTTGTCCCACACTGGTGGCTCCAGTCTTCCAAAGTAGCTCCCAACTTTCAGTATCTTAATGAAAGCTCACCTTACAGCACTTGGGAATGCCTTTCAGAGCACCTTGACACTGATAATCTGAACTGAAATATCCTGCTCTTGACTATTAAAAAAAAAACAAACAAAGAAAAGTGAATTTACTATTTTAATTGAGCAATCTAAGATCACACTGCAAGCCACTGAAAGGGGCAGAAACAGAATTTGCTTCAAACATGTTCTTTTGCAAGACAAATATTCCATGTGGCAGGATGACAGCAAAGATGAGGGCAATGCTGCAGGCAGTGTGTGTGTCACACACCAGCAGTCTCTGGCCCATGACAGACTGCATGCCCAGAAAGCTTACAATTAGTGACTACATGTTAAGGTGATAAGAAAGGGCAGCTTTTATTCCTGCATGTACTGACATGAGGGATCCCAAGCTCAAAACTGGGGGAGCAGACAGATAGATAGAGAGAGAAAACTGGGGACTAAAAAGGAAGGAACCAAAGGGAGAAAGGAAATGTCCCAAATGTTAAATGAAAGCATCTACATGAAAGGCTCCAGGCCAATGCATTCACAGAATGCTCTCTTCTGTCTGAGTGACCTTGTGAAGATAAACTGAAAAAAAAGCTTCAGGCAACATCAGAGAGAGGATTTAAGAAGCAGTTTTAATTTTAGCCAGATTGTTTTATATTTTTGACTGCAGGGTCATCTGGGGATGCAATGTGCACACAGTGGAACAAAATGTTGTAGTCACCCCTACTCTGATACCCTACCTGGTGGCAAATTCAGTTCTGTGCTTCTAGGGGGAAGCAAGGATCATGATTTTGGCTATGTGGCACCAGGAAGAAGCAGTACATCCTAACTGTACTTCAGAATGTACTAATTTGGCTACCTTACATGATCAACACACAAGGCCCACACCCGACCACAGCATGCACTCATGTGCTGGGTCCCTCTACTCACATCGCGGCCTCGCTCTGTCTCCAGATGGACAGCTATTGACAAGCTTCTGCTTTTCCTCCACCACAGCTTCCTCATCTCTAAAGGAAACACAGCCATTCATCTTGTGTCTGTTGCAGCTTCTTAGCACAATTAGTTCTATACAAACGCAAACTAATTCACGATCTGGCGATTACAAATGCCATATAAATTCAAAATATGGGTCTGTATCTCGAAGACTGTAGTAAAATATCAAATAACGAACTAAAATGCTGATGAAACCACCCCTGTCTGACTGGGAACAGCCCCTCCGTGTCCACACATAATGAACATGAGCTGGCAAAACAGGACCTGCACCTCCTTAGCATCACCACTTTGCTGGACAATCATTGACGAACACTTGTGCTGATAAAGAATCTCCTATCCGAAGCTCTCAAACTCCTTTACGAATTGTCTCCAGTGTGGATGGATGGTGCACATTACTTCTGTCTGTCTTTGCATACTCAGGCCTCCATCTGTAATTTCTAGTTGAAAAGCTATCCTGAGGCCGCACTCTCTCCAAGTCTGCAGGAGACTTTCTCCTGGCCAGTCTCTTGACCCACTCTTCAATTTAAAGAGCACTGTCTGATTTCCCCCCCTCCCCTCAGATCTTCCCTTAAGAGACCATTCTTTCCCACCTTGACTGTATAACTCACTATCCCTTGTGACAGTTTCTTGAATCACTGACACTAGAATCAATACAGCAAAGCTGGGTGAGGACAGGACCACGGAGGTGGGAAAACAAATGTGAAGCTGTTGTAACTTCTCAGTGATGTGCTGTCAGCTCAGCACACTATGATACCTGACCAGGCTCACGTGGCTTGTACTAACCCAGAGAGTGCACAGGGAGCTGTGGTGGCTCAAGACTGCTCTGTGCATCCTCAGAAGCAACAGGGAACCAAAGGCAGTATCCTACATGAAACCAAGTAGGACAGGTCTCTCTCACAATACTGCAATGGGAGGGCCCTTTGCACCGCGTCGCTCCTAATCAGCCTTCTGGGCTGAAAACAAAGGCCTTCACTATGCACAGGGCCCAGCTCGTGCCATGCACAGTGCACATGTCCTATTGGATTACAGGGCAGAGTGCACTCACTGCACTCTGCTTGTCAGAGACCCAGCCCTCCCTCTACAAAGAGAAGGAAACCAGGGAGGGCATAAATGGAAGCAACCCAATCAGCCCAGGACAATCCAAGGACAGCTGGAAGGCAGCATGGGGAGTGCCACCAGAAAGGCTTGGCAGGCACACTGGAAGGACTAAAGCCAGGAGTTCACTCCACAAAGAAAATCCACGAGTATTTTCACGGACTCAATATGGTTCAAAAAAAATCTGAGAAGAGCTTATCACCTAGGTGCTCATCATATCGACCAGTGGAACAGATGACAGCTAGGACCCAGTTTAGACACTAAAACACAATGCAGTATGGCAAAGATCAATGGAATGCACTCTCATCCAGAAAACACTTCTATCCACATCAGCTTCAGATGCTGACAAACTTCCCCAGTCCCTTTAATCACAGCACAAAACAAAAGGTCTCCTGTGAAGTCCACACCAGAGTTTGTGCTTTTTCTCTCCAGGCAACACATATTCTGCAGCTCCCAGAAAAACTCAAAAAGTGATCATGGGTAAAGGAGAGAGAAGTTAACAGAGAAAAGGGAGAGTGCAGCAGAGCAGGCATCTCTTTCAGAGGGCAGAAATTTATCACCCAGGACAGGATTTCCACTGCCTTTATCATTGTTTTCTTTATCTAGAATTAAGGTCATTAGAAAAGTTTCCACTTTGAATTAGCAATGAATTCCCACTTGGTTTAGAGTGCTTCAGCACTCCCATGTGATTTGGCTCCAGGGACCTCTGTGCAAGCGCTTCTCCCGAGGTCTACACCCTCCTAACAGGTTCTTTGTCTCACCTCACATTCAGATCCCTGCATCGTATCTTCTCCTTTACACCTCCATTCCTCTCTCCTTAGTTTCTTCCCGTGCTGGACCTTCTTGGCTCACTCCTTGCTTCCTCAGCTCACCTGTTAGAGGTCACAGCTGTGAGAAGCACTCCAGAAATCAGTAGCTGTGTTCCACAATTTTCTGGCCTGTTTTCACTTGTTAGTAGACATCCCGAAACACCCCATAGCCGGAGCCTGAGGAGCTGCAAATGCTGGAGAAGTTTCTTAAGGTGGGGAAGGCAGAAAGCCCGTCGAGGAGTATAGGGCTGGCACTGGGCACTCCGCTGAAGCCCGCAAGCGCCAGAGGGCAGTTGGTAGCCTCAGCACCACGTTTCTCCCCAGACCTTTGGCTCCAGGAGCGGAACCCACGGTGCAAGCACAGGACGCCCCATCTCCTTCACTGACACTTTTTGGCACTGCTGTGCGAAGTGGGGGTAAATTTAATAAGAGATGACCCCCTTATGTTCTAGCCAAGTCCTCAGAGATTAGAGGGGCTGGGGCAGCTGGACTTCTCTCTTCGTAGGGGTGCGTGGTTGCAGGTGTGAGAGCAACCGCGCAAACAGTCCAATCTTGCTTTAAGGCCGGTAGCACTTCGGCAGTCAGGTGCACGAACGACAGCGGCTAATTTACACTTACAGCGTCGAGGCAGATCCTTTACGTCTGCCGACGACAGGACCTGAGCTGCAGCAGTCGCCCCGCAGCGCTACGAGAACGCAGCCGGAGCCACTCGCGTTATACCCCGCGGGCGAGACCCACTCGGCAGCACTGAGGACAGCTTACCGAAAGGGTATCCCTGCTGGGGAGGGCGAGGACGACCCTTAAAGCGTCCCCAGGGGTTCGTTTGTCCAATTCTCATTCACACTTTGGGTTCCAAAAGGGCCAGAATTGATAGCTCAGTTTCTCCTGCTTGCAGTGAGCGCGGAGGGGCCGCGGCCGCAGCGCCGCTGGGCTGCTGCTGGCACAAACATTTCCTCACGGCCTTCCAAACCCGAGGTCTTCCGTCGGGAAATCAAACTGCTGTGATAAGCGAGACAAAGGGATTCCAGGGCCAGCTCCGGGCTCAGCCAATCTCCCGGTTGTGATCTCGTTACACACAGGGGCGGCTGGGCCCTCACTCAGCAGCGGCATCCGGCTCAGACTAGATGCTTATCACGGAGTTCTGCTTTCCTATTTCCAGTCTCTGTGCTTCCAACAGGCCTCAGACGAAGCAGGTCGAGGTTACCTTATCCGAGGTAGACTAAAGCAGCACACCCAAGCTAAGGAGCCCTCGAGGAGGGGAGGGGAGGGGAGGGGAGAGGAGAGGAGAAGAGAGGAGGGGAGGGGAGCCGAGCCGAGCCGAGCCGAGCCGCACTCCCGCCGCGCTCATCCGCTGGCCGCGCGCGCCCCCACGCGGAGGGCGCGGGGAGGCGGCGAGGTCCCAGCGCGAGCCGCCCCGCCAGGCCCGGGGTAAAGGCCACATCGCGCACGCGCGCCTGCAGGCGGCTGCTGGAGGAAGAGGAGGAGCGCGCGAGCGGCTGGGGCCGGGAAGTGCTTCCTCTGCCCCCGCCCCTGCACGACGACGATTGGCTGCGGCACGCGGGGGCGCCGAGCCCATTGGCTGGGTGCAGTGTCCGTCAGAATCAGGCGCCCCCCGCCGCCATGGTTCGCTTCAAGAACAGGTAAGGCGGTAAGGCTCAGCCGCCGGGCTGGGGCCATCCCCATCGGGCTGACGTTGCCGTCTCCCACAGGTACGTGCTGTGCGAGGTGGTCTCAGAGGACCCGCGCTGCCGGCAGTGCATCGAGGACCGCGCGGTGGGCCTCGCCGTCAGGGACGCCATCGGGCAGGTGCACGGGGACTACGGCCTCGCCTGCTGCTCCATCTCCTTCACGGGTGCGGGTGGGACGCATTGCCCTCGCATCCCCGGGCTCTTGGGGGATGAGGGGGCTCCACTAGGCAGGGCCGGGACGCGAGGGCTCCGGGCTTACCAGCGCGTCCCATGTCACGCAGTGAAATACCTGAACGCCTACACCGGGACCGTGCTCCTGCGGTGCCGCAAGGACTCGTACTGGCTGCTCTGCTCCGCGCTCCCCTTCATCAGACAGTTGGAGAACCGGAACCAGCGCTACCCCTGCGCGCTCAACACCCTGCACGTCGGAGGTCAGCGCTGTCCCGGGACTGGGGTCCGTGGCGCCAGACGGGGAGGCCACGAAGCTTAGTCCTACCTTCAGGCCCGCCAGCATGAAGAACCCTATCTCAGGAGTCACTAACTCAGCTGCTTCTAGCAGATTTAAATAAGAAACGAGCACCAGCAGTCCTTTGTTGAAACCCTCATTAATTCTGCTTGGGTCGTCTTTATTTTTAACACAAATCCTCTATTTTAAAATATATTTTTAAAGCGCAGTATTGTCCATCTGCCACAAATTAACCACTTGGGACAATTAGTGGGCACTACAGGTTAGCAATTACTATTCCACCACCTAACCTCAACAATGTGGAAATGAAGTTACAGCCCCTTGTCAACACTTGCGTTAATGAAGTTGTTTTCTGGGATGGTCGTTGCTTGATTATTCTAGCAGTTCTGAAACACCTGGCTCTGTAGATTGTTATATGTTGTTCTTGGGACTCTTACAGGAACCATAAGAACATGTCAGAAGTTCCTAATCCAGTATAACAGAAGACAGCTGCTGATGCTGTTGCACAACTGTGCAAGTGAAGGTGAGATACTCCAGCTGCTTTCCTAAAATGCATTAGGGGTTGTGGGATATGCTGGGCAACTTCTGAATTCTTCAACTGAGGAACGTTCCCTTCGTTAGAAGTGGAGAATGTTCCAGTGTGAGGAAGAGGCCAAGAAATCACCCTCTGTTGCACTCTCTATTGCAGAGGAAAGACAGTGTGTACAGAAGTCCTTGCTGAGCTGTTCCCTGACAGAAGAGCAGCCTGAAAGTGGAGATGAGGAAGATGATGGCAGCACAGAGACAGACTGAACAGTTACTTGTTACTATTTCTCTGTCCTGTACTTGGATAATCAAGATGTTAGCAGTTACCTTCAGTGTAAGCAAAGCTGGGAACTGAAAAAGCATCTGTTCATATTTAGACTTCATTCCCTATTCTCAGTGTTGTTAAACAAAAGGATGGCTTTTTTTAATACATAGTTGTACTTAAATAGGTTATTTGCCTGCTTTACTCCAGGCATCAAAAGCACCTGCACTCCTAAGAAGTGTAGCAGCTCAGTGGGGTCTTTGTGCTGAGGTAGAAGCTTTAGGCAGTTGGCACAGACAAGGACTGCAGTTATTCTCCTTCAGTGCAGAAAAATCATTAACACTTCACTAGTTTTGACCTTCTCTTCCAGTCCGTTGAGTCACAAAAGCACCAGTTATGTACACAGGTGCAGAAATGACAGGGAATGCCAAGTTGAGTTGTAAGGCTTGACTTCATTCACCCCATTATAAAACTCACAGGTACTGCTTAGATGTCGATTAAGTTTATGCCAATCAGTTAGCAGGAAAAAAACCATTGCTGGCATTGTCTCTTGAATTCATAGGAAAACAAGATACAACTTGATGGTGCTGTCCTGTGGAGAATGCCCCAGCAGAAGGGACAGTGCCCTGCCTGCATCACTGCCCTTGTCCAAGTACCTATGAATTGCACTAACTCCAGCTATTCTGTCTCTCTTCCCAATGCACAGAGTCCCAATGCAAAGAGGTGTTGACTATAAACGTGTAGTGAACACAAGGTACTGGCTCAACACTAAGTAGTTATTCCTGTTCCATGGCTTAAAGTCACTGTTACAAACAGGAATCAACTGTGGAGGCAGTTAACTACATCCTTGACTTGCATAGCTGATTTGTCTGCCCTCACCAGTAACTCCTGGGTGCACACAGAGCATTATCAGCAAGGTGTGCCACCACTGTTGGGCATCTTGTCTTGGTTTCTTTGCACTCTGCTGGTGAGCTCTTTCCATCAAATGCTGTTGTGACCGAGCATGAAGGCAGGCTGCTTTCCAGAAATGTTTTGCAGGTGTTTCCTCTGTCCTGAAGTAGCTGAAGTATTTCTTACCTTGCCCCCCTCTGGTTCACAGCTGCACACGCTGAGGTGTCTTGAGGAAGCACTTGTACAATGTGGAGCCTACTGGTTTGAAATCAAGCCTCAGTGTATTGATACACTTGAAACATGAGCATAGGCAGTGACTTCATCAGTGGGATTCAAATCCCTGACCCCAGGAGTCACACGCGGCCTGGGCAAGTGCAAATGGGGTCAAAGGTAACAGAAGACACTGTCAGTCTTGCACTGTACACGAGGTGGTACTTCAGATCAGATTCCTGGCACAAGTTCTGTCAGCAGGAAGGTAAGGTTTGAACTTGTGATCTCAAGTGTTCTTGTGCCCCACGCCAATAGCTCAGGAAGCCTGCAGGACTGCAAGTGCATGTGCAGATGATTTATTGCAGCTGTTGGCCTTGACCGGTACATTACACCTACAGTTCATTTTATTTAACAAAATCCACACCACTTAACTCATTAGCTCAAATCAAACCACAAGCAGTGCAGAACGTGACCACCCAAAGTTAAAGCAGGGAGGGCTCCAGAATAGGCATGTTGGTAGCTCCAGGTGCTTGGTGCAGATCAGGTGACATCTCAGAACCCAGTGGATACAGGCCCTTACCCAGTACAAGACTCCAGTTTCTTGCTGGGGATAAAGCTTATCTAAGGACTCCAGCTATCAGTTGTCCTTCCAATTCAAGAGCAGCCCATGTCAAAACATCATTCAGGTAGTTATCAAAAGCCCCAGGGTGGAGTATTTGTTCCAGATGATCAGTGTATAAAAGAATGTGTAGCCCACGCTTGGCAAAAAAATAACCCAAAGTTAGCAGCTTCATTCACCCACATGAAAACAGAGTTGAACAACAGAGAAGCCAGGAGGTTCCTGCTACCATTAGTGCTGGCACACTCTTGGAAACACAAATTCACCTGGTCACTTCAAAACCAAGCAGCCAAGTTCTGCTTTACACTCACTTCAGCTTTAAATCTTTCCAAGCCAGGAGAACAGGAGGAATTCTTGCTCTTTAGAAAAAGAACAAATACAGCAGCTAACACTCTAAAGCAAGGAAGCTCTTTTGCCCATTCCTAGTGCAGCAGAAATCAGGATCTCAGAAGAGCAGTGTGACAGCTTTGCTGAAACAGCACTGCCATCACATCAGATGGACTTCTGCCCCTGAATCGAAGGATTCATGGGAAATACAGGCTGCCTCTTCACCTAGGTAACACTGCAGTGCCTCACAGCTGGGAAGGATTTCTCACTGCATATTAGGCCAAAAGAACCAACTGGAAGCCTTGGCTGATTTGTCTTGGGGGAGTTTCTTTCAAAACTTTGTTTCAGTATAAATTGATTAAGCAGCTGGAACCAAAAGATCTTACTTCAACACATACTGTCAGTTTCCTCCTGAACCCCCCAGAAGCCCTGGAACCACAAGTTTAGTCTGTTCAATTTTAAATACTTAAAACTACAGCAGCAAAACAAAGCAAAAAAGAAAAAGACCACCAGGAGAGGAAACTTCTCTTGAATAGCAGATTCACTTTGTGTGAACAACAGAGGTGCTGAACAATAGCTTCTGCTTCTGTTTCTTTCTTTTCTTGCCTCCCTTCTCTGTGAAGAATTAAAATGATATTGTCATTCTTCTCACAGAACAGGGACATCACACACAAATCAGAGATGGTCTTCCCTCAACTAAATGACTTCTATAGGTCTGTGACACTTCCTACCAACTCACTGAGCATCAGGTAGCTTAAGATTACTGCAGACAATCTAAGAGAGTCTCTTACTACACCTAACACACATCTACAAACATGCCTAACTGGATTCTGAAGCTGCTGTTCCACACCAGATCCTAGGATGGCAAGCATGCAGCAGTTTGAGACAAGCCCTGCTTCTGTCTGCGTCCAAAGAAACACAACCAGAGCTGATGCTCAATTTCACTGAAACTCCCAGGCCCTCCCCTCCAACTCCATCATTCAGTGCAGCCTCCAAACAAAAGCCAAAGCTAAATATCAGAACTGAGATTTACCAGCCAGCATCATGCTTGGAGGTTCAGATTCATCTCAATGTCTTTCAGAGACCCTAATCTAAAATTTCAGCTAGCAGTGACCTTGATGTTTTGGTTAAACTTGGGTGGTAGTTCAGCAGCTCAGCTATTTTTAGTCTCAAAGTCCATAACCTGGACTTCCTGGAGATAAACCTTAATTTAAAGTTCTAGCAGGGGCATGACAAACATGACTGTCAAAAAGCCATCTCAGATTCTTTCCTAGCTGAAGATCTCAGCTCCCACTAAGAGAGCTGCTTTAAGCTAACAGAAGCCCTAGTTGAGCTGTTCAGAAACCACAACCTGACAACTTTCAAAACTGTTCTGCAGCCAAGTTTTGGTCCCCAGAATTGCTACTCTCGCTTTTTCCAGAGGAAGAAGGGAAAGTATTAAATTCTTCAATAAGTTTTCCTGCCTTTCCCCCTGCCTTTTACCTGATAAATGATCAGCTGTGGACAACTTGTCCAGTTTCAGAAGGGCTGCCTCAATAGCTTGACTGAAGGAATTCTGGAAGCTGGGCACAGGCACACGGTCAGAACTGTCACTTTCTCCATCACTGTCCACTGGCACAGGGAGTGCCAGAGTGTTCTCATCTGAAAGACGGAAAGAGCCTTGAAAGGCAGAAGGCTGCATGCAAATGCCCCTCCCATTCCTGGTGAAGTGACAAGATTCCTTAGGTCTTGATGCACAGCAAAGACCCTGAAGCAGTCAAAAAAAATACTCTCACCTCTTGCCTTTGGAGCAGGTTTGGGCCACACTTCTGGTTTTGCCTTTCCAACTCTCAACATCTGTCAAAAAGAGTTGTAAGATATGATTAAATCCTATGTACTAGAAGACTCCTGTATGCCCTCCTTGGAGAGGCAAGCAAATTTAGGAACCCCTTCAAGCATTCAAGCCCTGGGTTATTTTCGTGAGATTTATCCCACACTGTTTTAATGGGGAGAAAATTGTGTCCTCAGACTAACCCTCAATGAAAACACAAGCAATTCTGACAGGCTTTCCTCTGCTCCATGGCTCACCTGGGCAAAGGAAGGGAAGGGAGACTCTTCTTCCAAACTCCCACAGAGCAGCGGGCTGACCTGGCTGGCAGCAGGCAGCAGTGGAGCTGGAGCAGCCTCTGCAGAGAAAGCAGCAGATCATTAACACCAGTTGAGGCCAGCAAAGGCACTCATGCTGCTTATCAGGATGGAACAGAAAGTTAGTTCTATTATCTTATGTAATTAACCATTCTTATCTCATCAGTTCCATCCATTAGTCACACAGTGGTACCTCTCAAAATTCTTCAGTCTTTTTATCTAAGGGAGACTCAAGTTTGGTTGATTTTCAGGGTTTGGTGGTAATTTTGTCAAGTTTTTGTTTATTGTAGGCTGCTGTGTGGGGCTGTTTGAGCTGGGAGGGTTTTTTTTAAGAAAAACATTTAAGAATATTTTGTAATTAATCTTTTTTACAAACTGTAAGATTAAGCAGTTGGTAAAGCATCAGCGGACAAGTGGAGTGCTCAGCAACTACATTTTACTTTAGTACAGTGTGGTGGGGAAGAGGGTAGAAGGAAAAACCATCAGGAGTGTTTTCCTGGCATACACTGCCCTTCCCTTTTGGGGGAAATTTTTAATATTCTTCTGCCTCAGCAAAGACTTAAAAGATGGGGAAACTACAGTGCAGACCTGTTACTGAAGCAGAGGCAGTAAAAAGCAAAGGGCCAGAATATTCCTTAGCCACGTCAGACTGTTGTGTATGACGTCATGTGCAAGCTAGCAGCAAAACAGCCTTTGATCAGCATTAAGGATGTTGAGTGTGACGAGCTGTGTAGTGGATCCCAAAAGAAGGCCAACAGCTAGGTGTGATGTATTTTTCCAGACACTCACCTGTCTGAAGCACAGGGCTTCTGCCAAGAGGGGACGGACAGAAGCTCTGATGATCAATGCTGGTAGTTTCTCCAGGGCAAGAGGTAAAAGCAGGGAACTGCTGCAGATTCTCTAGAGCGATATGGACCTCTGGATCTAGAAAGAGGTTTTAAATTAAAGCACTACACAATGTGGGGGAGGACTGCCAATATGCAAAGCTGCTTCGGGAGCCTAGGAGGTGCCAACTCAATTTTCTTTCCACTCTCTTATTTTAGAGATCAGTACAAGCTCTGCTGCTGGATGGAAACAGTTCCTAGGCATCTTTTCCCTTTTTCACTTTTCAGTCTAGATCATGATTACTATAAACCCAGAAGCTTATACACAGCATGGAGATGGCTGTGCCCTCGAATGCCCTCCGTCTCTCCCCCAGTGTGCAAGTATGCAGCAACTGCATAACATCATCGAGCATCTACAGCTTCTAGTTTTCACTCTTCATAGTTCCTAACACCTTGTAATCTTGCTCCAAGTACACACTACAAACTAAAGGCCTTGGAGTTCATCCTACAGCTCAAGAAACCAGCTCAGCAACCAAACAGTTGACTGGAAATCCATCACTAATGCTCCATCATCACTTACATTTGCCCTGTTTCTTGTTTTCTTCTATCTCAATTCTGCGTTCACGCCGACGCTCATCACGAGCCTTCTTCTGCCGCAGGCGCTTCCTCTTTTCAAGGTCATCTAGAAGCAAGGCCCAGTATTAGACACCAACCCCACACCAATGCTCTGGCAACATCTCCCCCAGCTTTGAGAACACGGTATTCAGTTATAGGAGCTGAGTAACAAAATATCCTTACAAACCACACATGCTCTTCTTCCAAGCAGCAAGACTTCTGTGCGCTTTGTGTCATCACTGGCTACAGAACAGTGAACTAGGGCTGTTCTGTCCAGTGCTCATGAGAGAGGTGGTGCAAGAGGAGTAAAGCTGCTGTGTATGGCCTTTTTTCTGCCATGAAGAGGCAAGAGCAGCTTCCTCTTCACCCTCATGGATACATGACAGAGCCTACTAGAAAGGTGGTACCAACCTGAAAACAGCTCTAAAGTCTCTTTAGAGATGATGGGTGGCTTCAGAGCTAGCTCGCAAATGCTGAACTCACAGGTGAGGGGCAAGTGACAGAGGTAGCGGTGCCGCTGTCTTATATCCTGATAAAAACAGAGCAGACATATCACAGCAGTCTACAGCCTGCCACAGTGATGAACAGCTTCTGGAAACAGAACACCCACCCATCATCAAATCAAGTGGGAAAATAGCAGCAGTAACCAATAATCACTCAATAAACTACAGACACGTGCAGGATACCCTGAGTCAGAGCCACATGCTTCCAGATCTCCACCACCTGCACAATGATCAGAGCTGGATGCAGTCATTCCATCTCTCTCACTGATTTTCTTCTTGTTCTTCCTTTCTCACTCATGGGCATAAAATTCACAGAATCACAGAATGTCAGGGGCTGGAAGGGACCCTGAAAGCTCATCCAGTCCAACCCCCTGCCAGAGCAGGATCACCTAGACCACAGGAATGCATCCAGGCAGGTTTTGAGTATCTCCAGAGAGGGAGACTCCACAACCCCCCTGGGCAGCCTGTTCCAGGGTTCTGTCACCCTCACATCAAAAAAATCCTCCTCATGTTTACATGAAACTTCCTATGCCTCAGCTTCCACCCATTGCCCCTTGTCCTGTCATCAGGCACTACCCAGCAGAGCCTGGCTCCAGCCTCCTGGCACTCGCCTTTACATTTCTATACACACTGATGAGGTCAAATTCAACAATACCAGTCTTCCAGTGCGATTATTTTTACGCCCAACCAAATTTGCCTTTTACACTCAAAATAAATGGCCACCAATTAGCTAGACTAGAAGAAGCTAAGTTTTGTATTCATCCTTGCAGAGCCAAAGTAACTTGAAGACAATCCCCTAACTACCTCTGCATCCATTCTCCTCTGAACCTATAATTTCTTTCAGGTGAATCATGTGCAGCAGTTGCTGCGCACACCAATTCTTACCTCTGACTTAATCTAAGGCAAAGGAATTCAAACCCCATCCTCTCTTCCCGAACTTCACTGCCTTAAACACCTTCACTCCATCCGTCTCAAACACTGAAGTTTCTTTCCATTCTATTTTCCTAACAGCTCACTTTCACCCTTGATGCTCACAAACAACTGTTCAAAGAAGAGGCAGAACACTTTTTCAGGCTGAGGGAGATGATAATTTGTCTAGTCCAAGCTACTGCCTTACATGAGAAAAGGATGTTCTTAAGACAGCTTCTTAAGACAGAACTTCCTACCTTCTGGAACAAAAAACTGGACTGCAGCCTACCAATCAAAAGCAACATGACATACTGCGCCTCTCACAGATGCCCACCACAGCCTACCATGCCCACCCACTTCTTATTACTGAAGAGAAACAAGTTTCATCTGTCGGCTCCAATGAGCAGCCTGCTAAAACAAGGGTCTTGAATTAACAGGAAGATAAAGTAATGACCTCTGTCATGGAGTAACCAGTTGTCTCCACTACAGCTGCAGTTATCTTCTCAGGACTCTTCTCCAGGCTGCCGTACTCCCGCACGAGGCAGCGGATGTTCACGGGGTGCAGGTACATGCATTGCCCATCCTCCGCTGCAAGGCAAAGGCCGAGCCACACGTCATGCCAAGTGTCACTGCCCTCCTCCCCACCTCAGAACAATCCCAACTCATGTAAATTAAAGCTCCTTTGTAAGTTCCTTATTTCACAGGGGTTGCTGCATCAAATGAAGTGACAAACATCGTCCTCAAGAAGGATCCCAAAGGAGGCCATGGCAGGGGTTGGAGCTAGATGATCATTGAGGTCCCTTCCAGTCCTGACAATTCTATGCTCTCTGCCCCATGCAAGTCCAGGATTTCATTGTACTGACCTTGATAGAAATAGTAAAAAGGAGAGCTGCCAAGATGGCCACTGCCAATTGTATCTTTAGGTTCTTGGGAGCCCGTTTCAGATGGATTTGCTGTTTCTGCCGTGTACACATCAGGTTCCCCTACAGTGTCCACCTCAGGTACCTCCTCATCATCCAGCACTGCCTCTTCTGCTTCCACAGGAGGTGAAAAGGAACTTGCCATATCAGAGCAAGGCTCCACAAGCTCCTCATCAAATGCAGAGATATATTCCACATGACACTAACACAGCAGAGAGCACACAGTTAGTACCACATCACCTCCTAAAGCCACATCACCTCCTAAAGACCATCACCTCTGCAAACATCTTTGACATCAGCTCACCACACACTGCACTGTGAAGTGGTGGAGCTCAGTATGTTAACACTGATCTGCCAGAGCAGATTATGACCCACCTTTTTCTCTTGGGAAACTGTGGGCTCCACAGCTTTGGAGCTTTCTAGGACCAATTCTTCCACAGCTGCACTGATTCCAGCAATGCCACTGCTTTTACCCTGGGCAACAGACAGTGCTGTTTCTCGCTCCTACAGAAGAGAACAAATCTCATCCAAATAAAGCACAGGCACTGTAGGACATCTAAAGGCTTTGCAAAGGAACATTGTGCAGATCTGTTCATGTCTGCCATACAGAAGTTAGCTTTAACTGCTGGAAATTGCTGAACTTGGCAGGGAAGCACATTTTCCCTTGAAAGCAGAACTCCTTTACATTTATGGAAGGAACACCAAAGCATTATGAACATCACACCAGACACCTGTTATAAAAGGCACAAGATTTATAATGCTCTTCTAGCAGCAAACATCACCACCATGTTAGGACATCTGTGGTGGAGACCAGAATAGTCACACACAACTTGTGCAGTAGAATGTAGAGTCAGAACTCCCATACTCTTAAGAGAAGTTACTAAAAGCCTCCAGAGAGGTTCTCACCTTCAGTTCCTGGATAGCTGCCTCAATAAAGCAAGCCTCTGGGGTATGTTTTTCTTCTTCGTATTGTTTCAGTAATGCTGCTTTCTCCTCCAGAATCACCAGCTGCAAGACCTGCTCCCTGGATGCCAGAAGCAGCTTTGAATACTGGCTGTGCTGGTCATCTGAAGAGAAGGAGCACCAGATCATTAAAATCCACATGTAGAAGCACCAGTCTGAGCTGCTGTTTCTTCTGAGGTCTTTGTTGAGTTAATCCACCCCAGGATTAACTCAGCAGGAGTTTGATACAGACTCCACATATTACTGTTGTATCACTGATCACCGAGGGGTCACTTAGGGCAGGTCACACACGAATGCATCCAGGCAGGTTCTGAAAGTCTCTGGGGAAGGAGACTCCACAGCCTCTCTGGGCAGCCTGCTCCAGGGCTCCAACACCCTCACCATAAAGAAGTATCTCCTCGTGTTTAGGTGAAATGTCCTCTGTTCTAGCTTCTACCTGCTGTTCCCTGTTGTGATGGTTTGGGAGTTCTCTGCCCCCCCACACTTTGTAAAATGACCCAGACTAGACTCAGCCGGCTGGAAGTTAAGGACTGAAGCTCTATTTACAGCTCAGCACAATGTACAAGCAGAGATATATATACAAGAATATTTACAGAAATATATAAGTTAAAGGTAATACAGAAACACAATCCCCTCCCAGAATCGAAGACCCCAGAAGGGGCTTCCAACCACCCTTCCACCTTCTCCCCACCCCACTACCTTACCCCAGGGCTTGGTTCACACGCAAGATGAGCTTGGAGGATCGGCCAGAGGGGTTAGAAGGAAAGTGGTTAGTGAGAGCCCGAGACTCTCTGGGAGAGTGCCTTATCTATGTTTTGTGTCCTACTCATAGGCTTGCTGAGATGTATAAGACAAGGACATGTTGAGATTCCTGGGTTTAGAATGATCTCAAATTCCCTATTTGTTCTTTCATTTTATGCAAGGATTTAAAGTCCTCACTTTTAAATACTCAGGGACAGGCAAGCACAGAGCCTGCAGGCTGGGTGCCCATCACATGTTAGGATACTTGGCTTTCTCCAGGGTGTCAAAGCAGGCAGCCTGCCTCCAGTGGGGCTGCCAAACGAGGTGAGCCAAGACAGCCTCCCAGAGCAGCAATCTCACAGAAAAAGCTCCTCAGTTACAGCTACTTGTGATGCTAACAGATCAGTGATGACGTGTCAGTCACATTACTGAACCGGAGAAATCTGAAGTCAGGCTACAAAGCAGATTTTATTATTGTCCCATAACATTCACAGCCTTCAGTGGGTAAGTGTGGATGATGGAAGCTTTGGTGAGGATCACATCCTTGAAATAGCTTAGCAAAAATATCTGTGCCTAAGATGTGTAATGAGGAGCTAGAAGAAAAACATGTAAAGGACACTGAAGAGCCAAGAAAAGCAGCAAGAGTCACACCAATGACTATACAATGCAAACCACACAACCTAACAGGATGCTTGAGAAGGCAGGAGCCTGCAGCACAGTAACTTGAAGGGAAACCACACACAAGCTAAAGCCTCACAGAACACAGGCAGAAAGCTTGTTACCACCATGTGGCCATTACAGTTTTCAGCTGCTGATCACCATGTCTTATAGCCAGGTTTAAGGTGACAGTATGGCACTGCCACGGTAAATCCCCTCTGCACAAGCCCCCAGTCCCAGTTCGGAGCAGCATGCCAAGCAGCAGTACTCAGGCACACTCACCTCCAATGTACACAGGCTGTACCACATCCATCCACTGAGATTTGGGCAGTGCCACCAGAACACCCTTCTCTCTTCTCATGAGCTGCATGGTGATGGTATCACCAATTGCATACTGACGTGTTTCCATAGCAATGACGCTGCCACATAAGAAGAGAGTTAGTAAGGGAAAATAACATTGCAAAAAGAGGCATCGTTAATAAATACCAAGTCTCACCTCTTAAGGTCCTTCTTGTGAACAGAGCCGTAACAAATAGGGCATTTACTCCAGGTCTTTTCACTCAAGGAGAGATAGTGAAGGATGCATGACCAACAGAAGATGTGCCCACAGCGAGTGATCTTGGCTGCAGTCGGTGGGTACAGACATATTGGGCAGGAGGGCACTTCGTGGCTACAAATTCGCTGAAAGGACACAGGGAAAGACGAGTTCAAGTTTTAGACTTGGAAATCAGTTCCTGTGATACAGAATAAGCCACCTATAAGACCTACTCTAACATATCAATCTTCCAGCTTTTTGGGCTCTGCTTATTTACCAGGAAATTAAGTACACTGTGCACTAAGTGACATCTTTAGACTGCACATGGAATAACTTTTCAAGTCACCCATCTGGTATTCCCCCTTAATGACACTAAAAAACCCTGACTCTCGTCACATTCCTCAACTCTAGCAGCACCTTCATTGCCTGAATTCAGACCCTGAGAAGGCTGCAGACGGGCTCTATCACTTCACACAAGCAGACCTGTTTAACCCTGTTTAAGTGCTTCACTTGCTTAACCTGTTTAACTGCAAGACTGAACTCACCTACTCCCATGAACATGCAAGCTCAGTCAAACACTGTGTTAGCATCTGTGTGCTGCAGACCTAACTGCCAGGCAAGTAGCTAGCTGCTTCGGCTCCCTGGCAGCCTCAGGCAGCCGTGAGCCTTCCTCCTCTCCAGCTGCACCATACACCAAGACCAATCTTGGCAAATAAGCCTATACTTGAGGCAGCCCACAGTTCTGATCACAAATCTCTCTCAGGAGATCTTCCATTCTGTTGCTAGGCAAGATGGGCCACCTATGCACAGAATAACTCTTCAGAACTCTACACCCTAGGCCTCGTCCAGGGACTCCCGCCCGCTTTCTGCTAATACCTCGATCACGAGGACTCTGTCTACAGAATGTCAGATGCTATTTTTGATGAGCTCCCATCTGCAAAAGCAAGAAGAAGCTGCTAATTTTCCTAATAGATTTTAGCACTTCTCTTTTCCTGTCATGAAAGTATTTCATAATATACTCCATGACAGATCTTTCCCAGTGTTGTGGGAGTGACAGAAGAGACTCAACTCAAAAAACAGCTGAGTTTTACGTAACATCACAGAGATAAAGAGGCAGTTAGACAAGCTGAGCTTCTTGAGGAGGAAAAAACATTAAAAAAAAAATAAATCTAGCCCATCACAACTGACCACTTGCTCCACAAAGTCCCAGTTGACCAAGGTATCTGGATCAGCAAAATGGACTGTGTAGTCCTGTTCTTCAGAGACAACAAACTGGCAGCTGGGGAAAGGCAAAGAGACAGATGATCCATTCAGTTGTTTCTAAAAATTCTTTTGAGCACTAGCCTACAGGATTCTGTTAGCCTCTTCTTTGTCCAGCAGGTAACTGCTGGATGCAGTCAGTAACTTCTACCAACAAAATTCAAGAGTTCAGTTCTCACTGAGCTTTCCAGGTGTGTCTCATTTCAGCTGGACACAGTGTCACATACTAACTACATGATGAGCCAGGCAGTGGTTTTCCAGAAAGATGCGGGAAATGGCCAGCTCCATCAGGCATCTATCGAAAAACAGGGAACCACAGTAGAAAAAAAACACATGCTCACAAAACCTAGAACTACTGGGGTCCCTAAAAACAGACTTCACTAAATACACCATAAAACAAGAGGGGAAAACCTGAGGTATCAATGCTGAAAACAGCTTTAACTACTTTTGACATGATTACACACAGGAGCTCTGCATAGGCTTCAAATTCTGGTTGAATGCAGCCACTACTTCCAGCCAAAAGCACTCCTGCTGCTGCACTGCCAGACTGACCTTTTGGGTATGCTGCCCACTCAGTGGCTAGTGAGATCACCAGCAGCATAAGAATGAAGAATCACATGAGTAATTGTTTCTGGGACCTACAAATTCAGATCAGCTTTGATCCAGCAACTGCTACCCCTACCACTCCTGTATGGCAGCTACACAGATATTCCCACATGGAGAGTCATACTTCACAGGCAGTGCTAGAAAAACACAGCAGAAGACTACTTGGTTTGTTTCTAAAGGACTCTCTCCTAAGATACCTTCTAGCTTGGTAAAGATGACAACTTGGTAAGATTTTCATTCCTTTCAAGTATAGTCATTACCACTAAGAATACTACAAGGAGGTAACTCCAGCCTGGAAAAATCAATACAAATCCCTGTCTGATTATCCCTTACAGCTCACTGCCTCTACAGAAGTCTAAGACCCCTGTTGGTCTTCCACTCACTTGGCCTGCAGGAAGAGCTCCTTGTTGAAAGGCTTATGTCCCCACTTGTTCCTTTTTCCCCAGTTGCCATGTCCACTCCCATCAAAATGGCCTGCTTGGCCACGGGGTTCAAAAGTGAAGTTCAGTAAGTGGTTCAGGTTGATCTTCTTGGGACCAGAGAACTGGGCAGGGCTGAACTCTGCCCGTCGAGCCTCTGCTACCTAAGAGACAACAGCATTTTTTAGAACTTGGTAGAATTAACTGCAAAAGCCTCAGCATGAGTTGGTATACAGGCTCCATCCACAGTTCTGAACAGAATACACAGCATCCACTCACCTTCTCCCATTACAGGTCTGCAAATCAAGTAAAGCTGTGTTAGAAGTGCCTGAGAACTGGGAAGCCCAAACTGAGTGGCCTTACCCCACACTGACCAGGAGAGCATTAAAACAACCTACAGGAAGACAGTAACACCTGGCAAAACCTAGCAGTCAGGGTTAGTAAGAGAAGGAAGTTCTGAAAACACCATTTCAGCTGTCAGTAACACAAGCCTGATTACTATTTGTACAGCTTATATTTGGCTTGGTTAATTTTCATATAGTGAAGCACAGAATTGGAACTCAAGAGCCAGCAGGTAAGCTCTGGCAGTCAGGAACTTGGATGAGCAGTGTTGTTCAACCACTAAAACTGAAAATCAGAGTATTCATGAAAATCCACAAATCATCTGCAGTGTTTAGATCCCCATCAGTGTGAAAGTGTCAGTCTGGTTTTACTCCATCTTGATGTCACCAAGGCTAATAGAATTACTTTGCCAACACCACTCTCAGATGCAAATCCACGCACTGGAGTGGTTAGACACTTGCAAAGTTAGGGACTGTGACACTGGGCACTTCCACGAAGGCCCTCTGTGTCATGAGCTACATGCAAGGCCTGTCTAGGTATTCATTGATCAAATGATATTTTGATCGTGCTCCTCTTCTGCTGTGGCCAAGTCGTTCTGCTCACACTCATTCTGGCACCTCAGCCCAGAAGCCGGACACAGACCTATGTAGGTCAGAGTGATCCTCTGGTCCCAAGGAATAACGCCATGCCTCTGAGGCCTTCTAATTCTCACCTCATCTCGTCTCCCACCATTAGAAGAGCTAAAAAGTTTGCCACTTCCACCGCTGCCTCCCCTTTGAGGGGGCATCTTGTTAAAAGCTTTGCTTTTCTGTGGAGCGGAGCGGCGGAACTGGCCGGCACAGTTCTCATGTTTTGAGGAGCAAGTTTCTCTTTTCCGGTTGTAGCGCTGCTTGGACCCACTTGTGTTCTTGCCATCTGCAACAAAGAAACCCAGTCAGAGCCTCAGGGCCAGCTGCCCACTGCGCCCGCGCTGGCCTCACCTGGGAGGCCTCCCCTCGGGCCCCGGTTAAGAGGTTGCTGTTTACCAGCACATCACGCCTGCCCCCGCCACACCCCAAACCATCTCGCAGCTCCCGCAGCTGCTCAGTGTGTAAGAGGAGGTACTGGCTGCACTTCATCCTTTCTCCTTCACCCAGATCTGGAACACCAGGTGATCACCACCACCACACCAGCTCCTTTTTCCATCCTGTTTCCTGCCAATGGACCGTTTTTGACATGCTGCTCCCTTACATAAATGTACTGCTGTCTGCAGTTGCCTGGAAGCTTCCCACCCTGCCAGACTCCATTCCTCAGTTTTGCTCAGTTCTGTCACCTATGCTTAAAGCACCCCGAGACATCCAAATCTGTTCTAAAATACCCTCTTACTCCCACAAAGCCAACAAATGCTTATCAATCCTGAAGTGCAAACCCAAAGCTTTGGCCTTGCAGGGCACATACCCAGCATCGAAGTGCCAAGTCCACCAACCTCTGCAACAAGAACTGTTTGTCTATAAGGACACTGAGTGCATCACTGACCCCAACACAGGATACAGCAGTGAAACCGCAAAGCAAAAGAGCAGGGAAAAAACTCGCGAGCAGAAAAATCTGTCAGGCTCTTGAGAAGGCTTTGCTGCGCCTGAACAGCTGCTTCATGAGATGGCTAGAACAGAAAATACTATGGAACTATTTCCAATGGTCTTAACCGGACCAGACCAGAATTGTCTCAAGGCCACAACAGATTGCTTACCTATCTTTAACTCAGCTTTGTTACCATCTGCCCTAGCTTTATCTGCAGAAGAGTTATGCTGATAAGCTTGAAATTAGAACTCCCCAGGCTCATCTGTCCACATCCTTTTTCAGCAAGTCTCACTTTTTTATCATTTTCAGAGTTCTCTTCCACCTGCACCTCCAAAAAGAGGGGGGCAGTGGGCTAGGTGGTCTGTGTACACTGCTAAGGACCCAACTTAATCTTTAGAGTAAGGTAAGTGATAGAGGTGACTTGACTGAGGTTTGTGGTGGTCTGCTCCTTCCAGCATATGGCAGACCTCAGTCTTTGCCAGCAACTACAGCTACAGCAGTAAAAGGCCACTACCATTAAAAACTCCATCACCAGACCTGGCCATTCACTCTGTTCTTCAACAGACTGATTCAGAGCTAGACCGACTCCTTCAGAACTACAGATATCTAGCTCGCCCACATGCCTGCACAGCTTGTGGTGCTGCACTGCATGTCACGCTACAAAGACACCAGCTGAGTGTTATCAGGGACAACCCACACCAGGAGCTGCCACGGAGCGAGGGTGTGCCCAGGTCTGGCTGTGTGATTATTTAGATAGACCTTTTCTGAGAGTGTTTCTAGGGAAGAGGCTCTAATCAACATCACTGAATCTCTGGTCAAATATGAAGTAATTTTGAAGACTTTTGGACAAGTGCTTGAGCTGTTCAGGAGCAGAGCTTGTCACTTTAGCACTCAACACTCCCTGGAACCTGCAGCTCCAGTGGCTGTGCTGGCAGGGCGCATGCCTACTCTGTCTACAGCAACCCGGCAACTTCTCTGCAATCACCAGCTAGGGAAAAGAAGCAACTCCAGCCAAGTCCAGTCTAAAGCGGGTCTTCACAAGGCTCAGGAATTGCTTGACTTCAGCTGACACAAGGATTTCCTACTGTTAATAGTCTTAACCAAGTTGTCAGTCAGCTGCTTAACACACATTCCTGACATACTACAGGTCCTTTCAAACCAACTCCTGGAACCTTTGGGAGTCATTACAATGACTCACATTTTACAGCAAAGTCCCTTCCACCTGTGCCTTTTTTAAGACTGACCTCATTTGTCAATCCAACAATGCTTCAAACCTCAATTTACTCATTGCAAATTCCACACACATACCCCCTCCAAATAATTACACTCTTGAGCATTCCAGTCCATCAGAGCAGTAACAAAATCAATCAGCAGACAACTAAGAGTCTGGAGTTTGCACAGGTAAACTGGAACACTTTTTCCCTGTTCCAAATCTAAGCAATGCTGCCCTTTCCAGTGTTCCCAGCATACCATGGTCAGGGAGCTCTCTGCTTTGTATCATCCCTCCCTGTATTTCCCTGGACAGACCCATAGGAGAATCCTCTCTTGTTAGATCCCAGTTTTAAGTAGCCTAAGTTTGGGAGTTTCTTTTCCCTTTTTCTCTTGGTAAATTATGAATTAGCAACAGCCATGGTGCTGGTGAGGTACTTTTTACTCAGATCCTCCATTAGTCTCTTTGCCACTCTCACAAGATCCAACCTATAATAAATCTATCTCCCTGTCCACACTCAGGCTCATACAAAACACTGCCTGCATAAATTTATAGTAGTAGCAACAAAGGGGTTCCTGTCTTCTGGAACAAGCCCCGATATGTAGCTTCACCTGCTGGATGCCATGTTCTGTTACAGAATCCCTATCTCCAGAGATTCAGAGTGAGGAAATTAAATTCACGGGACTCAAAGCAGCTCCAGGTGACCAAAGTGGCCTGGAGATGTGGTACTGGTTTGCTACTGGAGTGAGGAAGTTTCCTTCCATCTTTGCCACCTCTTTTCAGCTGAGCTATGCCGTAGCCAGCAGCACTGCACAAGGGGATCACACTTGTGCTGCAGGGTGATTCCACGAAACACAGCAAAGAGACTGCTGCTGCTAAGGCAAACAGCCCAGTGAGCCAGAGGTGGCTAAGCAGTCAGGCACCTCAGCTGGGCATGCTCACACCATGGAAGATCCAGCAATGTCTGCAAGAACTAATCTTGTCCATCAGGTCTTGAGCACCACAGAGAAATCCAACAAGTTTATTTTTCCTTAGCTACTTTATTCCATCCTAAATGGGATGGGACTCCTGACAGTGCACTAATAAAACCCAAAGAAACTTTTCTGTTGGAAATTCCCCAGTTTAGTTTAATTTTGAAGGCCAAGTTTGAAAGGTAGCTGGAATCCAGCTTCCAAAAGTACAATTGCTTACAGTATTCTAGTTTCAAGCTGTGCTGCAAAAGAAACAGGAGACACTACTATCACCAACAACGTCCACTTCTTTATTTCCTCAGCTGGACTTGATCACAACAGGTAACTCTGGAAAGCATCTAAACAGTAAGAGCTTGACTGGACTTAAACCTAAAGACCAGCAGGTTCAAGATCATGTATGCAAAGGCCAGCACTCCAGGGAAGGGCTGTGGCCCATAAGAGTATTTTCCATCTCAAAGGACATGCAAGATTTTCAGAACACCTTCCACACCTTTCCTAGAACAGGAGAGAAGTTGGATAGAGACCTTCAGCTACATGTAAAGCCATAAGGAACTCAAGAAAAAAAATCCCATCTGGTGATGTGCCAGCAGCTTGTATGTAACAGCTACCAAGACACAGCCACAGCTGAAGACAGGCAACACGGTGCATGCTCACCCTGTGGCTGTTCCTCCCAGCACTATGAAATAAGAGACTCCAAAGTAACAAGAGTAGCTGGGGATGACAAAGCTCGTGCATGAAATCCTATTGCTGAGGCAAAAAAACTCTGCACACCAGCTAGGAGTTCCTCCAGAAATAACTGCCTGAGAAGTTCTTCTTAAAAAGATTTTTATGTGTTTGAAGTTAAAACTTAACTCGACAGCACAGCCCAAGGAGCTGTGGGTGAGACATCTCCTACAGACTTGCTCCAGTCTGTGCTGTGCAAGATCAACTAAGAAACATGCAGAGCAGGTGACACTTGGCTACCCTGTCCCTAAGTCCATTTAGAAGGTCCAAAAAGACATCGATACCTCCATGATGCTCATCTGGTGAACCCTCCAGAATACACTCTTGCTTTCGCAGACACAAGTAACATGGCTGAAACAAGCCACTGAGGAGGAAGGAAATTAGTATAATGATGGTGGTGCAGGAACCTGCTGACACTCTCACACATACTTCAGGGACTAAACCCACTAATTTTAATCACTACTGCTCCACTTCTAGGTTTATGGGGAAAAAAAAAAATCCAAGTTTGCCAGGAACACTCTACTCCCTGACAGGTTTAAGCAGCTTAGGTCTTACCTTGGAAAGAGGTGACAGGAACTACAAAGGCTCCTCATGGACTGTCGTGTTAGGAAATCCAGCTGTTTGCAATGGCAGGCACCACACTAGGTTTAAGTGCCATATGAGCAAACCCTGCGTAACTAGCTCGAGTTGCTGCAAAGTAGGTTACTCAAATACGGCCAGGAAGGGGAATGTTGTGCACTGATACAAGACTCGCAGCAAGACGGGCATGCTGGATTTGAGCAAAGAACGAAGGTAAGGGTTCTCTTAACAGGCACTGGCAAATGGATGTTTTTACTACAAAACCAGAGCTTTGGCTCTCAAGCTCATTACTTCAAGGCCAATGAAGATAAAGCATTAATCCTTAAAGGAAGTAAAAGGAAGGAACTGCAGCTCACCCAACAGGAACAAAGCCGGAAGAGGAAGGAAAAAGAAAGCAAAAACAGTGACCTCGAACGGTGCCTATTAAATCCAGTGGAGAGACAAGGAGCAAGTTCAGCTTCACCCAAACCCAAGCTGGACCAAGGCCATCGGCCTCCACAACCTGACGCTGCTCACTCGCTCACGGTTGCCCCGTTCCTCCCTCCTGAACTGTGTCAGTCCCAAACGCGGCCGAGGGGCCGCGCCAATGTCTTCAAGCCCCCGACACGCGGCTAGACGCCCCTCTGGTTCCCGCTCGGGCTCTTACCGCCTTTGGGCTTAGACTCTCCCGCGGCGGGCCCGGCCGAGGCAGACCGCGGCTGCTGCGCTTTGCTGCCGGCCGAGGAGCCGGGCGCGCCGGGACCGCAGGGGCTGTTCTTGTCCATGGCGGAGGCTGGGGAGAGCGTCGCGCCGGGCAGGCTCTGCAGCATCAACGGGCGCCCCGGCGGGCGAGGGGCGGCCCTGAGCGGGGGGCAAGGACGGGCGCTGGCGGAGCCGGTGGGGGCCCAGGCTCATGGCCCGCGGGGGCGACCGGCGGGGGCGGCGCAGCGCGGACTCGGCCTCCTTCATGGCGACATCTCGCTGCTCCGCTCGAACAGGGGAAGGCCGCGGAAGGCCGGGCCGGGCCGGGCCGGGCCTGCGGGGCTCCGGGCGAAGGAGATGCTCAAAGAGCCCCGCAGGGCCCGGCGCTGCCTGCCGCCCGAGTGGTTGGCACCACCCAGGCACCCGCCAGCTCCTCGGCGCCGCCCGGCCTCGGTTCGGCCGTCGCTGCCCCGTAATGGCGACGAGTCGCCCGAAGCAGTGGCCGGGACCCGGATGGAGCCGTTCCGGGCGGGCCCCACGGAACTCGCCGTCCTCGCCCGCCGCTAAGCACGCCGGGAACTGTAGTTCCCCCGCGGGCACTCGCACGGCTCTCGGCCGCCGTCCCAGCGCCCAACTCTCTGCCCTGCACGGTCCTACCTCCGGCTCCGGTAAGGACTCGAGGCCTAACCCCCGTTCCGTCGGCGCACTTCGGCACACAGCCCCGGCACGGGGTCCCAGGAGCGGCGGCTTCACGCACACCGCGTCACCCCCCTCACCGCCGCCCGCGGCGACAAAGGGAAATAATGAACCGGGGGCCAGGGTAGAGCTTGTCCTTTATTTTCCACGCACGCTTTGGGGCAGTGCATCCAGCAAAGCAAGGGGGTAAGAAGTGTCAGAACGGAAATCGGAAAAGTAGTAAATGTTTGGAACGGAGAGAACTAAACAGTGCCAGGTCTCAAGCAGGTAGGAGTTGACAGTACCGGGGCCGTTAAGCTTCTGAACAGATCTGAGCGCGTATAAAGAAATCAAATGCATTCACTGAACTGCGTGCAGTGCACATCTGCGAAAGCAAAATACAACTCCATCGTGTCTAAGTGGTATTTTTAAACTTTTCCTCAGAGAAAAAAAAGCCCACCCAACCAAACCTCTCTCAAAAAAACCCCAAACCCAACAAAAAACAATGAAAATAACAACCAAAACAAAGTAACGCCAATTCTAAAGAGGTTTAATGAACCCTTAAAGTAATATTCAGAGATCTTGAACACACCTGCTGATCTCATTATTTTAGGGATGAAAGTTTTGAGGTCACTGGGAACACAGTTCCCAGGGTTTCTCACAAGAAAAGTTGGGCTTGAGATCTATAAAAGGGTAGTGCTACTAAAGAGTATTTTAGGAGAAGCTTCATAAAAGGCCTTCTTTTAACTCCTGTTTGTTGTTTATTTATGTCTATTATTCTTATAATTACTGGCCAAGTTATGAGGTTGCTTATCACAGTATTTAGGTAATTTGGATTTAAGAAAAACAGCTTTCTAGCAGAGCCATCCACATTTGCAGGGAAATATCAAATAGCATGAGCAATACTAGACAAAAAAAAATAGATGTCCATAACACTTTTAAAGGCAGAACACCACTTCTATTAGCAAAGAAGCTGACTCTGAAAAGAAACTGGAGGTAGCTGAGTTTTTTTGCCTCAACTACAGTAACAATATGCTAGAAAAATCCCTGCCATCGCCCTTGAAAGCCAAGGTCTGCTTCCTCGGGAAGGCTGGAGGCACCAGGCTTCATGCTGTTGGTGTGCAATTCAGTAGCTACGTACGAGAGTTTGCGAATCAGTTCATGGCTCTAAGCTCCTTCAGAAGAACAGGAACAGAACTCAGGCAGACAATGGTGAAGTGATTATTCTCCTGAGTCACAAAATTGTTTCCTGCAATGCACTGCCAGGTAGGATTATATTTCCTGTCAAACTCCTGCAGATCAGATCACCTGGAACTTAACGTTGCTGTCCAAGTGCTGTCTTTGGAGAATGGAAAACAGGACTTAGAAGGAATGGTGAAAGAGAAGGGAAAGAACTGCAAAAGTACATATATGGAATACAGAACGAATACAGGCTGCACAGAAAGCCTGGCTGGATTATCTAGTGTCTACAGAACTTCCTTCTCTAGCTCTGCTTACCAAAAAGCATTTCTGCTTGATCGTTTAAGTTTGTACAGAACTCAGCAGGAAGATGAGCAAACCCCTGTCCTTTGGGGAGGAGCTACAATGCCACACTCCACACTGCATTCCCCAGACCGAGCGGCAGATTGCGCAGCACCTTACTGCAGCTCTTCAGACGTTTTCCTTTATCACAGCTGACTGATCACCCGCAGCTACCTGTAATAAACAAAATAATTCAGAGCTGCAGCAGCATTCACCTGCCATGGCCACCTGCCAAGCAGGCACCACCATCCCCAGCGAGGTCTCAGGGCCCGCGCCGTGCCCACAGCCAGGGCTGTGCAGCAGCTGTAGCCAGTGTGCCAGAGGGCAGGCACCGCCCCGGCTCGGACAGAAGCAGCGGGTCAAAGCCCGGGCGCGTTAAGCAGCTGCTCTGCAAGCGCTCCCGGAGCCACACGAGCACCACCGCCGCGCTTTCGAGCCCCGCCGGCTACCGCCGCCCTCCCAGGCCCCTCGGCAGCTGGGCAGCGGCCCGACGCGGGCCGAGAGCCCGAGAGAAGGCGCAGCCGCTCCAGCGCCCGGGCCCAATGGCCTTTCTGCACCGAGCGCCCATCCTCGGCTTCAGCCTTCCCGCCGCCCGAGGCCGACCTCGGCCCTTTTCGGACCGGCCGCGCACCGAGGCCGCCCGTCCGGCGCCTCCCTCCCGCTGCGGGCACCTCGGGATCGGCAGCGCCTTAACCCGCCCGCGAGCGCCGCGCGAACGCGGACGCCCTCCGCAGCTCGGTCGCTGCCTCCGCCACCGCCCGGCGCTTACCGCCCTCGAGCTCGCAGGGCCCCGCAGCGGGTCCAGCCCGGGCGGATCTCGTTCGCTGCCCTTCTCTGCTGGGGCGACTCCCGTCCGTGCGGAGGCGCAGCAGGCCCATTGCTGCAGCACCGGCTACGGCGCTGCCGGGAGCCGCTGCCCCGTAATGGCGACGAGTCGCCCGAAGCAGCGGCCGGGACCCGGATGGAGCCGTTCCGGGCGGGTCCCACAGAACTCGCTGTCCTCGCCTGCCGCTAAGCACGCCGGGAGCTGTAGTTCCCCCGTGAGCACTCGCACAGCTCTCCCCTGCCGTCCCAGCGCCCAACCCTCTTCCCTGCCTCCGGCTCCGGGAAGGACTCGAGGCCTAACCCCGGTTCCGCTGGCGCACCTCGGCACACAGCCCCGGCACGGGGTCCCAGGAGCGGCGGCTTCACGCACACCGCGTTACCCCGCAGCGGCAAAGGGAAAGAACGAGCTGGGGGCCAGGGTAGAGCTTGTCCTTTATTTCCCCAAGTGGTTCTCGAAGGGGCACCAGCAGAAACAGAGCTCATGCTTTGGAGCAGTGCATCCAGCAAAACGAGAGAGGAGTAAGTGTCAAACACAAATCCGAAGAGCAGGAAATGTTTGGAACAGAACTAAACAGTGTCAGTACTCACACAGCATAAGTACTAATTAGCAATACTGTAGTTGGCTATAAAACTTTCAAAGGCAAAACTGCTTCAAAAGCTGTGCTAGCAAAGAAGCAGCTGTCTGAAAAAAAAAATAAATACAAGGAAGACTTTTTTGGCATTTTTCCTTTTTATATCCACAATGTAACATCCTCTGCTATAGCATAATCCCTGCCATTGCCCTTGAAGATCAAGGTCTGCGTCGTCAGGAAGGCTGTGGTAACTAGTCAGGAGTCAGCACAGTCCTGTAACTGCGGGTAAGGTTCAGTAACATCCCCTGGGTCTAACCAGACTTGAAGAGCAGAATGGCAACTTGGCCGAGGTAGAAGTAAATGAAGTGCTTGGTCTCATGAGTTACATAGCTGCCAAAGTTCCTTCCCACAATACAGTGCCAAGTGGGATTGTACTTCTTGTCAAACTCCTGCAAAACAGATTGTGAAATTAAGAACTCTCCTAAACAGGTGTTCTTTTCTAAGCAAGGCAATTAGAGCAAGAGCAGGTGCTCTTAAACACTAAGATTACCTTATTTACATTTTATTGTTCACCTGCTGCTTAGTCAAAGAGAAAACACACACAAAAAAGCTACACTGCTTCCCCTCTGTGCAGCAGTAAGTTTCAAACATGACTTTTGTTCAGGGAAAGTCACCTTTCTCCCTCTGCAATTCATAACATTAACTACAGCCCTCCAGTAAAACCTTCAGCACTAGTTTTATGCTCACAGAGACTAAGCCATAATTTCAATTTAGTTGTTCCTCTGCAACTGGCTTGACTCGGAGAACATTCTTGGCCACATGCTCTGTAACACCAGTACTAACAACAAATCTAAGAACTGTTGTTTTACTGTCAAATAAATCCTCTACAAGTTCCTCGGTGGTTACTACAAAGAATACCTGAAAGATACTCTTTTCCACTGTCATAGACACTTCCTGCAGTGGAAAGAAAAAAAAAAAAAGCGCTTTTCTCTACTGGGGGCACAGCAGACCCACTAGAGAAATACTGAAGCTTAGTTCAATCACTTTTTAAACAGTTCTTCGACTCAGATCACTTCAGCTTCCACTGATGATCTTTGATTTCCTCATTCTCCTGAATTAACAAAGCAGGAAATGTAATTAGAACTATATCTTTTCCATGGTCATGTATTGTTCTTCCTGTAGGATTAATAATTCTAAGTTGGAACAGCAGATAGTAAGCACCACCAGGATTTGTTTTGTGGGTTTTTAAAATTTTTGTGTGCACATCACTCCACAAGGAGGTGTGATTACAGACTTGAAGAAAACTACTTTTGCATTCAACTTTTGACCTAGCTGGCCAGAACTGTAAACAGATCCTTAAGTTCAATAGAACTGAAATCGAGGACTATGTAACACAGGCTTTCTCTCAGAGGAAAACCATAGGAGAGCTCAATAGAGCCCATGTGTTTTGTGGCAGCTCACTGGTCACAGGGACAGTCAACTGCCGCTTGCTATTCACCTGGACAACAGGACAGGGGCAGAAGAGGCTTGAGTAGAAGGCACTGCAAAAGAAAAACAGAAGGACCTGAAAAAGTCCATGGGAAGGGCAGGGAAAGAAACATAAGAACAGCAGCCTGCAGAGGAAGTGCAACTTGATTCTCTAGTGTCTCTGGAACTTGTTTCTCTAGGGCTACTTGCCTGTCAGCATTCTCCCTGCTTCATTTCTCATGTGCATAGATTTCATGAGGACACTACAAGCACACATTTACCTTCTTTATGTGAGCAGCAATGTCCTTCTCGATGTTGTATTTCTCTAAAGCCTGAGTAGCACACTCCACAGCATCCTGCTGCATCTCCTCTGACATGTCCGCATTCTTGATCACTGCCTTTCGGTCACTCATGATTGCCTGTCGATACAAGGCAATACAAGCAAAGAAGGGGAGAATTCAGAGCTGCAGCAGCCTTCACCTGCCAGGGCCACCTGCCAAGCAGGCACGCAGGGACCACCATCCCCAGCGAGGTCTCAGGGCCCGCGCCGTGCCCACAGCCAGGGCTGTGCAGCAGCTGTAGCCAGTGTGCCAGAGGGCAGGCACCGCCCGGGCTCGGACAGAAGCAGCTGCTCTGCAAGCGCTCCCGGAGCCACACGAGCACCACCGCCGCGCTTTCGAACCCCGCCGGCCACCGCCGCCCTCCCAGGCCCTTCGTCAGCGGCCCGACAGCCCGGGAAAGGGCGCAGCCGCTCCAGCGCCCGGGCCCGACGACCCTTCCCTGCCAAGGGTGCCGCATGAAGCTCCGTACGCCTGAGCCCGGTACTCTGGGAGCTCCGCGGGGCTACCGGGAAGGCTCCCGCCTGCAGCTGTCCAGGATGCCGGCAAGGCAGAGGCGGGTGCCGAGGATGGGTCCTGGCAACAGAGGAGGCAGCGGCTTGTCCGGGCACCGGCTGCCCAGCCTCGGCCCCCCCATCGCCCGGGCCCGATCGCTCCTCATTCGGCAGCTGCCCCACCCCACCGTTCGAGCCCCCTAAGACGCTCTTCTCACCGCTGGAGCGCTGCCGCAACTCTGCGCGGAAGGGAGCGAGCGCGGCACACAGAACAGCGACACGCAGCTCCCTCCGCCGCCGCTCCGGTTTAACCGACCCGCGCGCGCCGCCGCCTCCTCCGGCACCCAGCCACACCCACTCAGCATTGTCCGCCAGCCATTGGTCAGTGCCACCACCACCCCGGTCGCTCATTGGCCAGGATGCGGCCATCTCCCAGCATTTTACTTCAGCACTTTCTTTCAGACCGGCATGCCTTGCGCCCGCACCCGTTCTCATAGCGACGGCCAGCCGCGCTGAGGCTCGGCGGGAGTCAGGTGTCTGAGGCGATCCTGGGTGTCCTAGAGCCTCCCAAAGCCTCCACCGGGGCGAACCCCGGGCACGGTGCATCCGCGGTACTCTTCTTGCGGGTATGCCCGAGCTGGTTGCCTACAGGCAGCGTGCGGCCTCTGTTTGGCTTCTCCTTTTATTTCTTCAGAGCTGAACTGCCTGAACGTGTCTGGTTGCTGAGATCTCTATGGTAGCCGTGACTGCGGTGTGAGAGGGGCTCTTCTGGGCACTTTTCTGGTAGACAGACATTATTCCTCTATGCAGTTGAGTCAGACACAAAAAAATGCCAAAGCACAGGAAAAAACGCTCATACAAACAAACTCATAAAATCAAATGCGGTGCTTTGCAAGGTGCTCTGCTAAGAGTGTAGAGGACAAACAAAAATCAGGCTTTGCTAAATTCTGTAGATAGAAAAACATGAAGGGGCTGACAATGGTGTTCATACATCTCAACGAGGACCCAGGGTCTCGGCAAGTGTTGCTAACTGGTATTCGGGGAGAGCAGTCTGGTCGGATTGCCTAACGGTGACGTAACCTCTTGTAAGGAAGGGATAATTCACTTCTGTCTGCCAAGCTGAAGGTTTCTGGATTGGGCATCTTTTGCAAAAAAAAAGTAATAGGTTCCTAATTGCTAATAAAGTACTAATCCTAATGAGTATGCTTATTAGGTACAGGATCCTAACAGGAATCAGAGGCAAATTTTCGCTTCTCTCCGTTCATGAGAATCCACAAACCAACCTGTGAGGTTTTACTTTAACCTAGAAACTGCGGGATTAAAAATTTAGAAATTAAATTACTTGCAAAATTACTCAAATGCGCGGTGTGAGGTGTGTCGGGGGGGGTGTTACCCCAGCCTCGGTGTTCGTCGCTGGGATGCTCGGCGAGCTTCAGGACAGTGCTTGTGTCCCACCCGCCGGCCGCGGGCGCTACGGCCGAGCACAGAGCCCGGCCCAGGCCTGAGCCGTCGGGCGCGGCCTCCGCCGCTGTCGCGGTTGGCGCACGCCGCGGAGCCCGGCGGGACGGGGGCGGGCACTGCGCCCTCGCAAGATGGCGGCGGCGGTGCTCTGCCCGGTGCGGACGCCGCTCGCCCACCGCGGTGGGACTCTGCGGGAGCTCTGCGGCTTCCTGCGGGGCCTCGCCGCCGGGCCGGAGACGCATTTTGGCTTCCAGACCGTGACGGAGGCGGAGAGGAGGGAGAAAAGTGAGGGCGGCGCGGGAGGGCACGGCGCGGCGCGGGAGGGCAGGCCGGGCCGAAAGACTGCTGCCTGGCAGTCGGCGTGCAGCTGCCGTGGAGGGGTGCTGGAGATGCGGTGAGCGCTCGGGCGCTGCGGGGAGTCGCGGCGCACAGCGGCAGTGTTGGCGCGGATGGGTTCTCCCGCTCCGCTCCGGAGGGCTACGCGCAGAGGCTGTGCTTCTTCAGAGAGGCGTCTGTCGGCAGCAAGCTCAGTGGGATTTTGGCGGAGTTTTCTGGCAGTATTTTTTTGGTTGCACTTAGTGGCAGACCTCCAGGCGGTAATAAAGGACACGCTTTATTTCTGCGGGAGTATGCTTAAGTAAATTGCATCTCATTCTCGTGTTGGTGCTTTGCAGTTTACCAGGTGTTTGAAAGTGTGGCCAAGAAATACGATGTCATGAACGATTCAATGACTCTCGGGATTCATCGAATATGGAAGGATATCTTTGTACGTAAGATGAACCCTTCCCCAGGAACACTTCTTCTTGATGTTGCTGGAGGAACAGGTAAATAATTTTAAGTCCTGCACGACAGTGCCACACCAGTTTTGAACAGTTTGTCTGATTAGACTCGAGTTGTCTTTCCCCCCCTCAGTTCTCTGTCTTAAAAATTAGTGAAGCATCTGCTTAACTTTCGCAGAGAACCCTTGAGAGCTGACTTCTTTGTTCTGAACTCTCTTACTCTAAGGTTCTGAAAGTGTTAAGCACTGAAAAACTTTCCACTCGTAGGCAGTCACAGACTCTGCGTTTAGTATGCTCCTTTTACATACGTTCATATACACACACTGTACACTGTTGTATTCTAATAAATATATAAAAAATATATGAAAATTAACTTGGTTCCATGTTTAAAAACTTGTTTTCTGGCTCCAAGAAACTGAAGCACATTTCAGAACGTGTCTCTCTTTCAAAACAAACACAGGTGACATTGCCTTCAGGTTTCTCAATTATGTCCGCTCCGTGCGGGAACGCCAGCTCCAGTGGAAGCTAAGGCAGCAGCAGAACTTATCGTGGCAGGAGATTTCTGAGACTTACCAGGAAGACAAAGTGAAGTCACTAGGGGATTCCCGAGTGGTGGTCTGTGACATCAACAAAGAAATGTTAAAAGTTGGGAAGCAGAAGGCGCAGCATCTTGGCTACTCGGAAGGTAGGTCCTGCTTTATATTGCTTCACTGGCATTGAACACACAGCAGCTGTCAGGCCATCAGCACGTGATGATGAGGATGGCCCTCGTGCAGTCAGGATTTGTGCTCTGTACTTGGCAGATCTGCCAGCACTGAGTCACTTTGGCAGTAAGCACAGGTAGCTCATACACAGGTTCAGACATACACCGATCCTCTTGAATAGTGCTGGAACTTTCAGAAATACATGTGCAGAAATGCCCGTGAGGTCTGATGTGAACTGGTCAAATCATGTAAACCTGCTGCTTCTCTCTGTGCAAATGCATCTGGTTTTGCTAGGGGAGATGAAGCAAAAGAGCTCAGCTCTAGAATGCTCACACTAAACATACTGTAATAGGTATTTTTAAGAGTAAAGGCAGCAAATACCAAATGCACAAACTAAAGTGTGTTGTGTACAATTGGAGCATGTGCTAGTAATACTCAGAAACTGAATTACATGAAATCTTAGTTTGCAGGTCAATGGATTATTTACTGATCTCCAGAGTTTGTTTGGGACGGTGCCAAGTGATCAAAAAGCCCGATTTTAAGAAGTAAGACATAGAGGAAGAAGCCCTGCTTGTGGATCAGTGTTTGCATGATCATTGTTTATCTTCTTCATTGATGCATACTTGACAAATATCTTAGCAACTTATAGCTGGATACCACCATTAGGAATGCCCTGGGCAGTCTCTGCGTGTATGTTGAGAGCTCTTGTATGTCCTTTCACTGTGCACTCACACACCTGCACTGGGGCTGTCAGAGCTGCAGCCAGGGAACCATCTACCGCTTGTTGGCAGCTCCTAGCACTATGGGGAGAGGGGGATGTGAAGATGGGGCCTTGCAGGAACAGTCCTTCAAGCAGGGACAAGCGAATTTCCTGCCTGCATCTTGTGTAGGCTGGAGGAGGTACAGAACAGCTCCATACCTCAAACGGGCTGAAAGGCAAACTGCTGGCATGGACTTTGTCAGCTGCTCTTCCTCCCAGATTCTTGCTTAGCAGTCTCTCCCTTTTCTTAAGGAAGCTGAATAGTTGTAAAAGCATTGGTTCTTCCATCTCTGCCAGATTGCCTGTGGCATGCTTATCTGAGCAGCTTGCCAGCCTGTCCAGAGCTCTTTGTATGCATCATAGTTTGGGAACACCTGAACTGTGCCAGCACTATAAAAGCTTTATGACAGTAGCTTAGGACCTAAAATAAAGCTTGATGTTGTCTCCCAGCTACTACGAATCATGCATTTCATTTAACTTGCTCCACTTCTTAGGTATGTTTGTGATTTACCCAATTATCAAAATTAATATTTAGTTGTGGGGTTTTTTTTTCTTTCTGTGTACATCATAGCTGTAGAAGTCAAACTATCATCTTCTTGCTTGGATTGCCTTATGCCCCACTGTGCCACAATTCTGACTTCTTACACCTTTTCACTCCCTTGTTCAGCACATATCCACGTCCTGCCTTCTGTTTTTCTTGTAGTTCCTCCTTGTTACAGTGATTTCTGAGCTTGCTTATCTGATGATTGTCTGAGCTCTAATTTTGTTTTCCTTAAAGTTCTTAAGGAGCAGAGGTTCCTGTGTACATTCACTAACAGTGGGGGCTGTGCATGCCAAAAAGACGTGTTGCACAGCTGTTGATGGTGCATTTTGGCAAGCAGCAGCAGCTGGCTATGCTACACGTGCCCCAGTGACTCTTGCTTGGGAATGGACACCCTTTTACTGTACCCAGTTAAACTCCTGGCCTGTGATTTTACCACAGTGTCTTCTGAGGGGCAGTTTTTCTCTTGCTCCAAGTCTGTTACCCATGCTGGCTTCTTGGGTATCCTTTCCAATCCTGTTTCAGTAACACTGGCAACTGCTGCTTCAGTAAGGTGTGCTGCCTTGCACGTAGCACCTTCTACATCTCAGGATAGGTATCTTTTGTAAAAATTAAGTCCCAGGATCTCCTGGCAACAGCTGTTCTTTTCTGCTGTATTTTGGTCTCTCCCATGTCACTTTCTAGCACACTGCTCTTTGAAACTGCTGATTTCTCTTGTAGGAGACTGTTCACAGATAATCACGGGCTTGATCAGTTGGGGTTGTAGGAAGCAGCACGGCTGCAACAGGATCACACACTGATAGTGCTGGTGGAGGCAGTGTGGCTTCTCATGTTCCTGAATTTATGGAACCTTTCTAGAAAAATGTTTGAAGTGTTTAGACCATTGTGGGCTGGAGAGGCACTGATTTTTGTAGCTACTCGTTCTGCAACTTTGCTGCAAGCCAAGTGGTAGCCAGCTGCTTTCCACTGCAATTGACAGACTAAGGCACTGTGAACACAACATGTACATACATGCAGAAGAATGTTTTGGGTGATATGCAGCATTAATCACTGAAAGGTTTGTAAGTATAGAGAAAGGTGTCTTTTCCTCCAAGAAAAATACAGCATCGAAATCTTAGTTTTAACAATTTCCTTCTGGATTAAGTTCTAGTGTTTCTGGAGCAGTCTGAGTTCTGTAAGGCTTGTTCGATACCATGTTCTTGGCTTTCAATACAGGTTTGTCCTGGGTACTTGGGGATGCTGAAGAGCTTCCCTTTGATGATGCTAAGTTTGATGTTTACACAATTGCCTTTGGAATCCGAAACGTAACTCGTATTGATTTGGTAAGTCACTGCAGCGCTTCTGACATGGAGTGCTTGTGAGTCGCCTGAAGGGTTTTATTCTAGCAAAGGAAGAATTGCTTTGGATAAAGGAATATCTTTGTTTACTCCTGAAGCATTTGAAATAAGTGGGATGCACCTTCTCCCTTTTGGACTTAGTTTGTAATTATGAGAGCTCTGCTGGCAAACATTTCATCAGCTGAGAGTACTAAAAAGAAGAAAAAATTACAAGATCAACATCATAGTCTCAACACAAAGCCTGCTGCAAGTTTATTAACAGCAAGAGTGTTTGGTTTGGTTGTTTGGAGGGGGTTTTGTACTTGTCTTGGGATGCTTCTCCACAAGTAAATATTGGAGATTCTTGTCAGGAATCTATTTACTCCCCTCAGTTCATCAATGCGTTGCCATCATGTGGCATGATTGTAGGCAGGTGCTGTTCTACACAAACAGAACTTACTGCATCTGCTTTGTCTCAGGCCCTTCGGGAAGCCTATCGTGTGCTGAAACCAGGAGGAAGATTTCTGTGCCTTGAATTTAGTCATATCAACAACCCTCTTCTTTCCAGGTAGGAACATGGTGATGCTTTATGCCACATCACAAGGCTCTGTAGTTTGTACTCAGCCAGAATAAGAGATGGAGACACTTTGAGGCCATCTCCTTGTGCACTTGTAAAATCAGATACAGCCTCCATAGTGTAGTGATCGAGAGCTCAGGTTGTGTTTGATAGGGCTGGCTTCAGATTTGTTTGCATTGATCTGCATTTGCTGTCTGCTTGTGCAGGCTCTATGACCTGTACAGTTTCCAGGTGATCCCTGTTCTGGGTGAGATTATCGCTGGTGACTGGAAGTCTTACCAATATCTTGTGGAGAGCATCCGACGTTTTCCCCCTCAGGTCAGACAATATTCCTCTGAACTCACAACACACAAAACACAGTCACAGCATAATCTGGCAAGCAGCTGGCTTTGAAGCTGTTAAAATGATGGAACTATTCTTTTTCAGGAGGAGCTGAAGGCAATGATAGAAGATGCAGGCTTCTTCAAAGTGGACTATCAGAATTTGAACGCTGGTATTGTTGCCATTCACTCAGGTTTCAAACTGTGAGTCTGTTACGTGGCAAAGACCAGGAAGGGTAATTGTCCTGAGGAATATGAAAGCCATGGAATTTTAAGGCTATCAAGATTGACAAGTTCTAAGAACTTGTGCAACAGGTAGTTGTTCAGCAGCCAGACCCAGAAGAACATCAGCTACCCTTTTTCCACTCAAGAAAACTGTGGATGGAGTGACTCCCATGGTGTTTCTTACAGTGGCATTTCCCTTCAAGTGCAACATAATGGATGTGGCCAAAACTGGACAATGCAAACAAATCAAGGAAATTCAGTTACCAGTGGTGTGGATGCAGAAAGAGACTGGTCTTTGAGTTGCAGCAGTGAGAACTTGGGTTTATTAGGTTTTGATTAAGCTGTCATTAAAAGTCCACCTGACAAAGATAAGGATTTTTTCCCATGATCCCTTCTTTCAAAGCCAAATGGTGAAATAGACCAGCTCTGCATCAGCTAGCCTGGGCTTTGGATGCTGTGGATTTGGGGAGGGACATGGAGGTGGGGAGGTTCTTTCCTTATTCACAGCAGAGTGAGTAGGGTAATGCAAGCACTAAGGGGGCAGAAGGGTAGGGAAAATTGTTAAAACAGTTTTACTAGCAAAGAAGCCATCTTTAAAAAAAAAAAAAAAAAAAAAAGACATTTTTGCCTATTTTTATAGCCGCAATGAAAATACCACAGGAAAATCCCTGGCAATTAACAAAGGACCTGGAGATCAAGGTCTGTTTCCTTAGGAAGGCTGAACCTAGAAGGCTGTTGGGGCTTCATGTGCCCTGCAGAGGAAGTGCAACTTGA
>WBNM01002781.1:0-14371 GCA_013399055.1 Ramphastos sulfuratus
AATTAGCCTCACACCAGCACATACAGTGATGCTATGTTCCAGTTTATCATTCAGTAATCACCTGCCTGAAGGGATTTTGCAGCATGGAGCCCCCTGGCCAGTCGCTTTGTTCCCTCCCCCTCCACCCCCAGGAATTTTAACAGCTGCCAAATGTCTGGCAGGATTTAGTAAATGACTGACCAATTATTTTCCGTGTTGAAGTTCACTTGCAAATTTGAAGACTTGGAAAAAAAGGAGGGGAGAAAAAAATCCTCCCCAACTGTGGTATTGTTTTTTTTCCAAAATACCAACTTTACACATCAATACCTCTCACATCCCACCCGTGACTGCAAAGCAGTTATGGCAATACACAGTTCCTCTGCTTACCTCCTAACTAAATAAATCTTAAAGGAACCTTTTCTCCTAAATGTTTTTGCAGGCTCTTACAGAGGACCTGGGATCAGGGAGACAGACAGGGATGTATTTCTACATAAAATTCTGGAAGCAATTGGCATCATTTAGAGTTCTCTGTAGGGGAAAACGGTGTGCTGGGTGGTGCAGCAGACTGCTCCAGCATGGCTCTGGCACAGTGGGTGCAGGCTGGGTTAAGAGACTATGGGCCAAAGGACTCATCTTCATAATGCCCACTGAGAGAGGGAGATGAATTGGCATCTATCAGTCAAAAACGTGGTGGTTTGCTGCCTGTGAGAACAAAGAGGAAGAAGAAAAAGGATGGTCTTAAAGGGGAGAAGGAGGACTAAGAAGACATGGAAGGGTAGAAGAAGAGAGTGACATGGACATCACTTTTGTTAATTTCTTATCTTTTCCTCTACAGAATAATTTAGCCCTACTTTATACACACGTGTGGCTTCTTTGGAGCCTTTTATAGCTGCATTATTACTATTATTAGCAACTAAACATTCATGCACCAGGAAATTATTCTGGCCAGCTGCATTTAGCTTATTCCTCCAGAACACCCCTCAGGGCATTCCTAATGGTGATTACTAAGCCATAAAGCCAGAGTATTTTGATTCTTATACAGAATCTAGTTGGAGGTGTCCCTGCTCGCTGCAGGGGGGTGGACAAGATGACCCTTGAGGGTCCCTTCCAGCCCGATGCCATCAGTGATGCTGTGCCTGTAGGGGAGGATTGCTTGCAAACTTGGCACTAACTTGCATAGCAGACACTTCCAAGAAGCTTATAATGGTAGTGAAACACAGATCCCTGATCTCATAGCTTTACATGGTGGTTGTTAACCAGGATATCCTAAGCTTTTAATATGAGCAAAGGTTATTTAATGTGCATGCATTTAATGTAAATTATTTTGAATACAGGAATAAGAGAATCTTATCTGTCCCTTTTCCTATGGAATCTAAAAGTGATCCTCTTCAAGTTACTTGCCTTTCTCAGTAGCAGTGCATACTTTCCTAATTCAAGGACAAATGTGGATTCATCCATATATTAGCAATGTAACTTCTAGGAGTAAATTATTCTGGAGTGCAAAAGGGATACAGTTTACAAGTGAAGAATCTTCTGTGCAGTGGCAGAGGCATGATGCCCAGGCTGTGTTTGTTTAGCCGTTAGCAAGTGTGGCATTGTGGAGCAGGAAGCCTTTAAAGGAGCACAGGCAAACTGCAGTAAAGCTGGGGTGGGTGGTAGGTGCTCTTTTGCTGTTAGGTGTCCCATCTGCTGCTGCAGCTTCTGCTCTTGTTTGAATTGAAGTATTTCACACTGGTTTTACTGCATTCTTCACCAGGGACATTCCAGCTATATTACACACCTTGACTGGTCCCCAGACAACAAGTACATAATGTCAAACTCAGGAGACTATGAAATATTATACTGTAAGTATGACATTAAATACCTTGAAAGCAGAACTATGTATGAGCTGTCAGAATATTTAGAAGAGTGTGTTTGATTGGGACTGTGCAAAATGCTTACTGACAAAGGAGCCCGTTTGAACTGGTGTAACCTGATATCTTGATGTTATTCAGAGCTGAGCATTACTTAACTGCAATGCCAAATGTAGTTTCTTCTTTACAGGGTCATAAATCAGTTTAACGGTGTAGAATTTGCAGACCAAGTGGCAGTGAGTTTTGATGTCGGCCCAAAGTTCTGTAGCTAGAAAATAATATATACAGTTGGCTAATTAGTGTCAACAATATCAGTGATTTTGGGGGAATAAAATCACTGAGTCTCTGCCACTGTTCTCTTCTGGGATTTATGTTTTCTAAACTTTATCTTGGCTGACGGTGTTGAAAGCTAAGCAAAGCGATGGTACTGATTTAATGAGTTAGAGGTAAAATAAGGTTTTGATGTTTGTCTTTAATATGTGAAAATATTAATTTAAATTATGTCAAATTTTATTTTGCACAGTGCATATAGGTCTAGTTTTAAATTGTTTTTCCTATTCTTGTCTTCCTCTGGCTTTAAGTAGATCCAAGAGGATTGTAGTTCCATTGCCGTGCAGGCAAGAGGAGCCAGCGGTTTAAATATCCGTCACCTTAACGTGTTCTTTCTGCCTGTCTCAACTTAGCTTTCACATTTGGATACTGAATATCTCAGTCTACCAAAAAGAAGTGCTAGTGCTAGTACTTACCTATATAGGGAAGCAAAAAGCTATGACCCATTAGCACTAGGCTGGTGTATTGAAAGATGGATGATACTTCATTTCCTAGCCAGAAGCTGAAAAACAGCCTAAGGCTGCTCTGGCAGTGCTTGCTCACTGTTTTAGAAACAGAGCTTCCTAATTGGTTGGATTTTATCACATCAAGGTAGAAAGGAGAAATTCTTCTGTTAAAAATTCTACTAAAGCATTTTGCAGACTTGGTAGTGGGAGCTCAAGGAGCAGGGAAGTGTTTCTCAAGGTGCAGGGAAGTGGACTGAGGAGGAAAATGAGAAGTAAATGACTGTTAATATCAAGCCAAGTTTCAGGTACCTGGAATTTGAAAAGGTACTGGTCTGTCTTTGTGCTGTGAGTCCAAATTGGGTTTAAGATGCATTTATTTACTGTCTTAGCACCTTCAGAGAGCACATGTGCCAGTATCCTTTTGCAGGCCATAACTCATCATGCACTGTTTTTACAGGGGACATTCCAAGTGGCTGTAAGCTAATCAGGAATCGTTCTGACTGTAAGGATATAGACTGGATGACATACACTTGTGTGCTAGGCTTCCAGGTGTTCGGTAAGCATCATTTTCTTGGCTGTGAAGCTGTTTGCTTTTGTCATTAGCCATACCCTTAGGTGACAGACCAGGGAGACTGACTACAGTACAGAGCCCTGGATGCTCTATAGACGAAGTACAACTGAGTCCTACTTAGTCTTGAAGCTTGGGATTCAGTTTTTCTGCTGCCATTTCAGACTACCAGTTTTGAAGTCTCTGAAGCAAAAAGCTGATAGCTTAAAGCATTCAAATGGCACATAGGTGTTTTCCTTTGCTTTCCTTGCTTTGAGATAGGTATGAGACTATGAGTATAGGTTATGGTTCATGACTCACAGTCATGACAGCACTTTGATACTTGTAGTCAAAGGTGAGTAACATGCACTGCTTCTAAAGAGTAACAATGCTTTAAGGATTCATCAGGTTCTTTCTCTTGTGGTTCATTTTTAAAATGGACACAAAAGTCTACAGAGTTGACAGACATGATCTTAGTAGTGCAGTTCAAGACTGTGCCAAGCAGTCCAAACTGCTTTTGCTGAAGGCCAGCTATGTTGGCTGTGAGGAGCCTCTCTGGAAGGCCTTGAAAAGTATCCTTCAGCCTCTCAGTGCTACAGAGCCAAGCTTCGTGAACAAATGCTGAAAGTCTAACCTCCACTGATGAGATCAGGTGCTTGCCTCTGTTCTTCATCTTGATGGAAAACTCAGAAGCAGGTAAATCATCACATTCCTCAATCTTTTCTTCACAGCTACTAGGATTTCAGCTTTCAGTAACAGTTCATGTGAAGGATACAAGAAAACCAGTAAAGTCTAAATGCTGTCTGCAGTTTCTGACACCTATTGTGCGTGTTTCAGGACTGCTGTGTGCTTAAGGAGCAAGTAGCCATAAAGGATCACACTCGATGTGTGAACTAAGACACAGCATACCACACTTGTGTGGCACAGTGGTTGAGTGGAGGACACTTGATGCTTTATAAGCAGGCAGAAGATTCCCATCCTGGGTAATAAAGGTCTGGGCAGAGCAGGGGAAACAAAAGAGGTCAGCGAAGGAAGCTGACTGTGTTATAAACACCATGAATGGTTTTGGGTTGTCCTGAACTTGAGGTAAGTAGCAGAAATAAGCAGGAGCATGCCCTTTGTGGAGCTGGGTTCTGTTGCTTATTGCTAGTTTGAGTAAAATGTGGGCTTTTGTTAGCCTGAGAGCTGTGAACACATTTGTTCTCTTTGGTCTTTATGGCCAAAGCAGAGTGGACAGCTGGCTTTGTCCTGATGCTCTGTTCACAGAACCCTGGGCAGGAAAGGAGCTGGCCCACAGTGGTCATTCCCTCACTGTCTTTGCTACTGCAACTGAAATAATAGTGCAGCACAAATATCTTTTTTTTAATAGAGTATTAGAAGATCCAGGAAACTCTGGAGATAGTGAAAAGCAGAATTAGTGCTACTGTGTTGTCTTTCTTCAGGAGCAATGAGACACTTTGTAAGGCAATAACCTTGGAGCTGAAGCTGGTTTATTTGCATTTTATGCTTAGTGCTTAATTCTGCCAGACATGTGGAGGTAGCAGACAGTGACTGTGTGGCAACTGAACTTTTACCACTACATTTGATGACAGAGCAGACAAAATGAGGGGAGCAGCTCTCTGAATCTCTGTGCTTTTCCAGGAGTGTCCTTTGCTCCTGACCTAAGGAGATGAGCTGTGGGAGTATAGAAGGACTTTGGTTTCACACGTCTAGACCATTGGCTTTGTCTCTTTAACAGCTGTTGGATAGAATCTATTGATGACTGGGGCGAAGCTGCACATGAGCACCTCCTGTAATCACTGTTTTGAGAAGCTTTTTTACATTTTGTTTTTTAAAAAAAAGATGTCTGATGATCCTATCTGTATTCCCTTCCTCCTTTTAGATTAATAGACTTCAGCCACTCCAGATTAAGTGTAATTAGTCTCAACATCTCTCAAAATCTTCAGTGTGCCAGAGGACCTGGAAGTGAAGCAGATGAAGCAGATAATGTGATAATATTCTGGAGCAGAACAGAATGTATTTAAGCTTCCTAGCCAAGAATCATCATGCCATAATTTTATATTGTCTGGTAGTCTGACACCCTTTGCTGAATTTTAAAACCATATCTGAGTCTCAGACAAAAGGAAGTATTTTCCTATTAAATCAGTGTGGTGGTTTTACACTACATTTTGCATTTGATTTTACATTCTGATTCTGCAGAATTTGGGATTCACCCCTCAAAAAAGTAAATTACCACACTTACTCAGAATTTGGAGGTAAAATGAAGTTACTATTTACAAAAGTAGGTTAAATATAAAATGTAGTAAACACAGACAATACATATACGCATAGATATATATATATGCACACAACATACACAACTAGACAGTAGCTCAGCACTCCCCTGTACACGGTAGCCCATATTCCATTATATCTTGTATCAATGTTGTATCTTGTTCAGCCCCTTGAGAGTCCATCCCTCTGGATTCTCTCAGATTCTCTGGAAAACTTCTATTTACTATTTAGGAGCTGTAACAATTAGTCAATGCAGCCAACCCAACCTAGCAGATACTTGCAGCTCAAAGGAGAAGTCTGGCTCTGAGCTGGTGGTCAGATGCCTCAGGGATCCAAGCAGCCTGGGGAATGCTCACTTTGATGTTGAGGAGAGAGTTCAGTTTATGGGATGTGGGCTTTTGGGGTATGCTTTACAAATTTAGCTCTGTGGATAGAGTGTCCATAGGCTCAGGCATTGCACTGTCAGCAGAAGAAAGAGGATGGGAATGCATGGCTCAGGTGTGTCATTGCTGCCCTTTGGCAGTTGCTGTGACTGCACTGGCTCAGCAGTGTCACCCCTGCACCCCCAGCACTTGTGCTCACTGTCTAGTGTACTGCACATTCCCCATACTTTTACATGAGCACAATCTTTAGAGCAGTTTACTGCTAGCTAGCAGAATACATTAAAATTGGAGTGCTGCTGCTGTACCTAATCACAAAGTCCTGTTTTATATTTTTTGTTATTTTTCCATATATGAAGAACTAAGAACTTAGTCAAATTAATGTCTTTGTTCTGTGTTTGCCTGATGCATTGACAGCAAATATTGGTGTCTTATGTTTAGAGCTGACAAAGGAATTTGTGAATACAAGGGATGTTAAATAAGAGGTGAAACCTTGAATATTAGTCTTTTAAATCTGAAGTTACAAGTAAGAGGAAATAGCATAGCCGTTTGGCAGAGTCTGCCTAAGGTGGTAGCTGAAATCAGGAAACTGATTTAAAGTTCATTTATTACTCCCACCTGGTGACTGTATTTTATATATGGAATGCAGGAGAAAGTTAATTAATTTAGAGTCATTTGAAAATTCATAGAATTGGTTGGAAGGGACCTCAAACATCATCCAGTTCCAACCATAGGCAGCCATAGGCAGGGACACCTCCCACTAGTACAGGTCACTCAAGGCCTCCTCCAACCTGGCCTTGAAACACCTCCAGGGAGGGAGCAGCCACAACCTCCCTGGGCAACCTGTTTCTATTTAATTCTTAAATAGTGCATATCTTTTAGATTGATTTAATTGATGTGTGAGCACTAAGATGTTTCTGACTATTTTGTGTAGCATTTTGTCTTCAGTAAGTTACCTACAATGTAGCTTAGTGACATTGTAAGAAACTTAAGGAGCTGCCTTTGCTACTCTTTAGGGAAAATAAAGTTCTTACTCCACCCACCGAACAGTGAATAAAGCCAACCAACTTTAAAGTTAAATGCTATTTGCCTTGTTGTTTGAAAAAAAAAAGGAGGTAGTGTGGGAGTTTGAAAAAGATAAGGCAATTCTCTGTCAGCACTTTGTGCTGTACAAACAGCAGCCAGCACTGTGGGCTTTGTTTAGCCAAAGTCAGTCAGGGAGGGAGGAAGAAGTCACTGTCCTGTGTGATCATGAACATCCCTCTTAGCCATGTGCTTTTTTGGAGTGTGGGCTGACATTTCAGGGGGAGGAGGGAGGAATCCCTACTGACTTCTGAACTAATCAGAAATCTAAGTCTGAGCTGTAAAAATACCGTGCCTTTGGCCTAAATTAGTATCTTATAACCCCTTGCTTACCTTTTGTTCATCTTTTTCTTGCAGATGTGAATCATTAGTTTTATAGAAATCTCCAGTGTCTGCGTTTTTTGTTAAAACTAGAGTCTCCCTTCTCCCCAACTTGTTCAGTCCTTTTCATCCAAGCAATGTTGTTATTCTTTTGTCTAGACATATCTGTATCATTCTTTCAACTTAAAAGCATATTGAATTATACTTAACCACTTGACAGCACTTAGAGCTATGAATCTCACACAGGCTGGGTTTCTGTGGAAAGTATCATCAGCTGTCTCCTGTAAATCCTGCAAATAATAAGATGTAAAACACAACTGAAGAAGTCACCGCATGCCATATCAGGCTTGTTCCATGCTTCAGCAGCAGTCTTGTTTTCAAACATTTGTGCATGAATTAAAGTGTTAAATTAAGAGTTGCCAGGTTTAGCAGCAAGCCTAATCCTAAAATAAGCTTTAAATAAGACTGATATTTTGAACAGGAAATAAATAGTATGCCTGAGAGGTTATCCTGGCCAAGGCTGAGGTCTTGGGAGAACAGGAGAAGGAGAGCAGCATTAGACTAGCAGAACGTGAATGACATTCAATACAATGTGTGTTCTGTTTTCTAGTGTAATGGCTTATTACCCTCTGTAAGCTTCACAAATCTTTATTTTTATGGATTGGCTTTCAACTGGTTTCAAAATCCACCAGCACTAAAGATGTGCTCTGCTTTCTCCCAGGAGTTTGGCCCGAAGGATCGGATGGGACAGACATAAATGCCCTTGTCAGATCCCATAACCGAAAAGTGATAGCAGTTGCTGATGATTTTTGTAAGGTCCATCTCTTTCAGTATCCCTGTTCCAAGCCAAAGGTAAGTCTAGACCAGTCTAGTCTATGTGCTTGGTTGCTCTGCACAAAGCTGGCTTTGCCAGACCTCTGCTTCCGGCTTGGTCCTTTTGGAAGCTGGCAGCCAAATAACTCCTTTATAGCTGCAGGTGGTGCTAGAGGCAAAAGTAGAGTTTTCCTCATTTAAGCTCATACATACATACATATATATGTAAAATATAAATTAATATAGAATCACAGAATGGTAAGGTTGGAAGGGACCTCAAAGATCATCCAGTTCCAACCCCCTGCCATAGGNACTGCAGTATACCTGCAAGTGAAGTGGGAATAGTCAGCCTTGAGTTCTGGAGCAGAAGCTTGATGCTTTTTTGGGTTTTGCCCTTGGTGTTAAGTCCTTTACTTTTTGGGTAAATATCTAAATCTGCCGCAAGTTACAAGCCTTAGAAGAGAGGCTGCATCACGAGGAGTATCACAGTATCACCAAGGTTGGAAGAGACCTCAAAGATCACCAATTCCAACTCATTACGAGTAACCCAGTATAAATATGGTTCCTTGTTCTTAAGAGAACGGAGAGATGTCTTGAAGGGTGATGCAGAAGTAGTAGCAGCTTTGGATTTTGATACCACATGCTCAAGCACACCATTTGTCTTCCTGCTTGTTTTCAATAGGCTCCGAGTCACAAATACAGTGCTCACAGCAGCCACGTGACGAATGTCAGCTTCACCCACAGAGATGGTCACTTGATCTCAACTGGAGGGAAAGACATGAGCATCATTCAGTGGAAATTTGTGGAGAAGGTACCCCTGCCACAAAACGACATCGTCATAGACATGGGCGCAGCCAAAGTGCCCGTCCCTGCCAGTGACAATGCTGTACAGCCTTCTGCGCCTCTCCCACAGCCTTTCAATGATATGAACCCAAGTGAAAACGTAACTGGCAGCTCTCCGGTTTCTTTGGAGAGCAACCTGGAGCAGTCTGTGGAGGCTAGCGAAGAGCAAAGCGAGGAGCAAAGCGAGGGGAGCAGCCTGGATCCTGCCGAGCCAGGCTATGAGGAGCCCTCCAATGAGATAAGCGAGGAGCACAGCGAGCCCACGGTCACCGAAGAGCAGCAAGAGAACTCACCAGCGTCTTAACACTCACAGCTCAGGTGGCTGTCGCCTCCCCTGGCTGTGTGAGCTTTCCTTGCAGGGTGAGGGTTCAAGTAAGGAAAAGTAGCTGAGATTCATGACCACTCCGGAGCCTGAGTTTCAGTGAGGTTTTTAGTCTGAGCTTCAGTTCAATGTGTGGAACCATCCCAAGGATCTGCGTCAAGATCTGGTCCTAGTTAGTAGTGGACATTACCATAGATCCATTTCCGTTCTGAAATTGCTGTCATGAAGTGGCATGAGATATATACTGGAAAAAAGGTTAGCTGTGAGAATTAAGGGAAGTAGACCATCTTGGTGGTGTGAAAGTGCTTACTGAAATGAGTTTACCTGCTGGGAAGCTCTGAGCTGTCCCAAGCAGGGAGTACTGTGCTGCTTTTTCCAGATGCAAGGACAAACAAACAAAAACCAACCAAAAAAGCTCTCTGTGGGGGCTGTTTTCCTTCGTTTTTTTCTTAATGAGAAAAATGGTGTGAAACCCTGTACCAGCGCCACGTGCGCGGCGATGCCTTCTCCAGCTAACATATGCAATTTTCTAACACTACTAATTCCTCCTGGAGTCTGGATGTGTTCCCAATTGGTCTGCCCTGGGTGCTGCTAGTTCTGAGGCAAATCCTGTCAAGAAACAGTGTCAGCTGTTCCATTTTCACAGACTACTTAATAACAGACTAAACAAATACTGGCATGTTTCGGTTTTCATGACCTGAAAGTTGATTTAAAGTGTAGGACTTAATTGTCTCCTCGAAGAGTCGCTTGCCTAGAAAGCTTGAAACTTGATGTGACCAGCAGAGGAAGCATGGCAAGAACACACAAACCAGATGGGCTTCAAAGTTAATCCTTAGGCCTTCAAGCAGAACTTGCTCCATCCTTAGAAGGAGAAATATAAATGTAGTTAAGTTAAATTATTAAATTGGTGCTTAGGATTAGTGTATTAGGTTGATCTTTTTTTTTTTTCTTTAGAACTTTTAGAGGTAACTCTAAGAATCATTAAACTGCATTCTCTACTTTTTTCTGGGCTTTTTTCTTTTTTTTCTTTTTTGTTTTTCTCCCTGGTTGCTTTAGTGATGTAAGCAGGCAGTAATTTAGATGGTGATGTGATTTCATTTTTTTTTCCTAGACTTGCTGATCTATCGTTTTTGTGAATTTTTTTTTTTCCCACTCCACCCCTCCCCAGGTTGCTCTAAGGTTTGCAGCTCTCATGTGGCTATACCTGGCCAGTTTTGGGATATCTTGGCATTTGCTATGCATTTGGAAAGTTCTTTTTTTTTTTTTTTTAATTACAAAGTTTGTCAGATAGCTACTTTGTTTTTTAAAGTGTATACATTTCCTACTTTTAAAAGATATAGATTTGCTGTCAGATACCCATTTCTTATGTACTTGTTTATATTTTGATTACATAGATTTTTTTTTTTTTTAACTTGCTGCATCGTGCTGATATTTTAGTTCTTAGAAGATCATGTTTAGAAACTTTGGATGAGTTCATAAGTCTTAATTGTGCAAGCGTTTACGTGATTGTGCCATTCCAAAGTGCATCAGAACTGTCATTCCCTTACTAGTGTCTTCTCAGGAGAAATGCTACAGATCAGGTATTTAGTCATCATTTGGAAAGATTTCTTTTTTTTGTTTGTTTGTTTTTAATGGACTCCCAAAGGACATTTAGAACATTTATATATAAAATATATAAATATATATATATACACACACATATATATAAAAAAAAAATATCCTCTTGTTTACAACAGTTCCAGAAAACCTCAAAGCAGTTCCCTTCAGATGGAGGGAGAAATGAATTCCAAGCAACCCATCTGTTTCAGCTGTGCTCTGTACGTTGAGTTTTGCTGGAGAGATCTAGTGTAGACTTGTCAACCTGCCAAATAGCAACTATGCAAGTTAGAGGTCAGCTCATCAAAGTTCTTGGTTCCAAATAAGGAGTGTGCTGCACATGGTAAAGGAGGAGGATTGTAGAGGTAATGGAGGCACAGAGCTCTCTCTGACGGTTTTATGAACTCCACGTAAGCAACACATTTCTCGTTGAACCATCTGTTACCTGGGGTTGCCATGTAAAGCCAGAGTTAGAGTTGCGATATTCTTGTGTTCCTAGTTCAGAAGACTCTACTAATATGCAAAAAGCCTTACAGCTTTCAATTGCTGGCAACTACTGTTTAACAAATAATTAAATCTGTGATAATGGGTGGAAATGGGTGGGATTATGTAACTGTAGATGTTTTAGGACTATAGTTGTGAATTATGATTAAGAGTGTTTCATGTGAAGATGTTTGAGCCATTTCTATCTATCATGCATTCCTGTCTCAAGGCAGAAAATTTTGAAGATTAAAAATAAAATAATCAAAACAATATGTTGCAGTGACTTCTTCCATATCTCCTCTGCTTCCTTCTGTGTATAAAGAGAACTCTGTGACCACAGCTGCAATGTCTGAGTGTGATGTTGGAAGAACCTTTTCAGCTTGTGCTTTGTGGATACCTTCTGCATCACAAATACTGCTGGCACCCTAAATATTGATCTGTTTACTTTTCAAAAGTTTTGTGACATTTCCCTTTTCTATTCTGATTAGTAGCCTTCTGGCATTACCCTGCTGTGACTAATTGACAGGCCACTTCTCCTCAGGACAAATGGGTGTTTCTCCTGGTGTGCAGTGCAGTCTACCTTCCAGAGTTCTGACTGAAGCTTTTTTTTTTCTGGAAGTTATGTGACAAACTCAAGGCTCTGTTGGGTGTAATGTGTTAAATACTCTGATGCTTCCACATTCATAGAATCATAGAATCATAGAATGGTAAGGTTGGAAGGGACCTCANCCAGGCTGCAGAGCCCCAACTCTCTCAGTCTGTCCTCAGAGCAGAGCTGCTGCAGCCCTCTCAGCATCTTTGTGGCCTTCTCTGGACCTACTCCAACACTTCCATGTCCTTCCTGTGCTGGGGGCTCCAGAACTGCACACAGGACTGCAGGTGGGGTCTGAGGAGAGCAGAGCAAAGGGGCAGAATCCCCTCCCTTGCCCTGCTGGGAGATGATTCCTGATAGTCTCTGTCCAATTGCAGACTCAGAAGGTCACAATATGCTTAATATTCCTTGTGAAAGATGCTTAGTCTTTTAAAAGACTTTGAATCATCTCCATTTTGTGCAGCTGGTTTCTGTCCACACAGAGGGAAGGGTGGGGTGGAGAAGAAAGCAAGCTGCAAGATAGACAAATAACTCATGTTTATCCACACTTAAGAAAAAGCAAACAAAAAAGCATGCTTGCTGTCCCTGGAGTTGGACTGCAAATTAACTCTTCCACCACATCGTCAGGAGAGTGCTGCTGTGCCTGCTTGAGCCACAGAGCACATCTGCAGCAGCACATACCACTGCTCCCAGGGCAGCTGTTCAGTGCTGTGCTCTTACAGCCTCTGCTCTCTTTCTCTCTAAATTCAGGTTAAGGCTCTTTCTACCACCTGTTCTGGGATGCTCAGTAGGATGGGAATCTTCCTGAAGAGCAGGTGAGCTGGTCTGTGAGCTTCATTCGTGGCAATGGTGGGACTGGCTTCCAAGTGCCCACTCCTGCTTGGGACACCAGCATCTGCTGTCAGTGTAGCTGCAGCACTGGTATTTGTCATGTGGAGCTGAAGTCCAGGTTGGATGTTCCACTGAAGGCATAAAACAGAATCACAAGAATCACAGACACACCCAGGTTGGACATGCTCCTCAGGAGCACCAAGCCCAACCTAGAACCCTACTTTACAAGATTCACCTCAAACCATAGCCCCAAGCACCACATCCAAACCACCCTTACATCCAGGCTGGGTGACTCCACCACCTCCCTGGGCAGCTCATTCCAGTCTCTGTCCACTCTCTCCAGGAGAACCTTTTTCCTAATGTCCAATCTAAACCTCCCCAGCCTCAGCCTGAAGCCATCTCCCCCTTGGTCTGTCTCCAATGACCTGTGAGCAGAGCCCAGCAGCAGCCTCTCCACAATGTCCCTTCAGGTAGCTGCAGACAGCAATGAGCTCTGCCCTCAGCCTCCTCTGTTTCACACTAATCATCTCCAGCTCCCTCAGCCACTCCTCACCAGATTTATTCTCTAGACCCNAGTCCCTCTGCAGAGCCTCTCTGCCCTCATTCCAATCAATACCTAACTTGGTGTCATCTGCAAACTGACTGCTGACACTCTCTGTGCCTGAATCAAGGTCAACAATAAAGATGTTAAACAGAAGTGGTCCCAAGCCCCAAGCATCCTGTTGTACATGATCTAAAATTTGAATTCAAAATCTACATTGAAATGTTCACTGAAGTTGCACAGTGAAATACTTGAATGTTTGTGCAAAATAAGCTTATGGATTTTTTCAGTGTGTGTCCACACTGGACACAGACCCTGCAAAGTGGCATTGAGTTTTACATCTAAAGGGCTCATTTAGGAATGTGACCACACACTTCAGTTTGGAGGGGGTTTTTACACCATCGAAGTTCCAGGATAGGTAAGGAGGAGAGGTGTGTGTGTGTGTGTGTGCAAAATAATGAGCCAAGTGCTTCTTAGTTTTGCTGTTAATGCAGTTCTCATTGTAAGGAACAAGAACTATTTTTTCACAGGATGCATGTCAAGTTCCAGCCTCTCACTTCTTTTAATCATCCCTAGAACACAGAGATGCTGGCATTGTCTCTGAAAATGAAATGTTGGTACACTGATTACAGTCTGCACTGAACAGTCTGTTGAATTTTCTGCCTTGTGCTTCATCCCATAAGATGTGTTACACCCCCTTACATTTCCTTCAGTTCACTGTGGTATTTCAGTTGAATCAGGATAAAAGTAAGCACAATGTCCTTGTGAAATCTAAGCTTGGCCAAGACAAACAGCAAAATTTCCTTTCCACCACCTCGTGCCAATAAAGTGTTGGTTCCTGGCAATGAAAGGATTAATGTTGCGCGAGGTGGATTTACTTGTGCGGTATTTGTGCTGCTTGTTTGCTTTCCTCCTCAGCAAGCCCAAGCCCATTGCTTAATCCTTAGTTCTGACAGATGTTTTATGTACTAATGCTTTAATCAACTGGGAATGAAAAAAGTAGGATTGTGCAGCTGAGAAGGCTGGGCACTGTACACACTTCAATGTAGATGATGTGCTGGTTGCATCTCTGTGCACACACACACAGATGCTGCTCAGGGCCTGGTTGGTTTGGTTCAGAATCATAGAATAGTAAGG
>WBNM01002788.1:11433-22553 GCA_013399055.1 Ramphastos sulfuratus
CCCAGGGAGGTTGTGGCTGCTCCCTCCCTGGAGGTGTTCAAAGTCAGGTTGGAGGAGGCCTTGAGTGACCTGTGCTAGTGGGAGGTGTCCCTGCCTATGGCAGGGGGTTGGAACTGGATGACTTTTGAGGTCTCTTCCAACCTTACCATTCCATGATTCTATGATTGTATGATACTTTGTTATATAATAATTAGATAAGTCCTGTTTCTGTAAGTGCTGCTGGTATCAAAGTTTATTATTCCAACAGTTACTGGTGAAGAAGTCCTGACTTTGCTGTGTCACTGTAGCCCCTGACAGTGAGGCTTTGACCTCCCTTTTTTCACATCATTATGTCCTTAAAGCATTTATTCCTACTGACAGATATTCTGCTTGAGGCAGGAGAGTGACCTTCTTGCTTGTTTGCAAAGTTAGAAGACATATCCTTGGAGTCTCCCTCTCTGGAGATATTCCAAACCCCCTTGGATGTATTTCTGTATGATCTGGAATAGGAGATCCTGCTCTGGCAGGGGGATTGGACTGGATGAGCTTTGGAGGTCCCTTCCAGCTCCTGACATTCTGTCATTCTGTGAAATACATTGCACATTTTTTTTTCTGTTATTTTAGTCTGTTCTAGCAGGCAAAAAGCAAGACCACATCCTCCCTGCAAAGCAGGCTTTTCTGCTAGTTGACCAGAAAGGCATCCAGGACCCTTAAGGCTGAAAACAGGCAGATCCTATTCTTTTCCCTGAAGATGTTGTAACTGATGATTGATGTAGGCTCCTTTTAGCAGTTCTCAGATAAACACAGCATTACCTTGAATTAACTCCTGCCCTGACAGCTCCCATGCGGCTTTGCAATTGGGATTTGAAGTTGTTGGTGTTGAGTCCCCTCTGGCTATGCCTCTCTTTGCCTGCCAAGCAATTCCTCTTTCTGGTCCACCTGCATCAGTTCATGTCCCACAAAACACAGCACTGCAGAAAGCTTCATGTACTGTAAGTAACAGTTCCAAAGTTAGAGTAAATGCAAGAGGATACCAAGGACTGTATGTGGGCAGGTTAACACTGGGTTAGGACCAGGCTCACCTGAAGAACAATACAAAAAATTCTTGTAAACAGAGGAAACAAAACAAAACAAAAGGCAATCAAATTAAAGCCTCCACCTAACTGTAAGACAACATTAAGGCTATTTATTAGAAACATTTGAAAAGTTTGTGCCAGATAATAGAAGGATTTAGCTGTCATTAAAACAGATCTGTAACAACACATTCATTCCTATGAGAAATGGAGGATCTCCAGGTTCATATTGATGGTCAGACTCAAATTGAATCTCAATAGTGGGTTAAGTATATGTCTCAGTGTGCATGTGTGTATATATATATATATGTATATATATATATGGAGAGAGAGAGAAACAGAGAGAGACAGAGAGAGAGACACAGAGAGAGAGGTATCAGTACAGATTGGGGAGTGACCTGTTGAAAGGCAGTGAAGGGGAAAAGGATCTGGGGGTCCTGGTTGATGGGAGGGTGAGCATGAGCCAGCAATGTGCTCTGGTAACCAGGAGGGGCAATGCCATTCTGAGGTGGATCAGAAGGGCTGTGGCTAGCAGGTCAAGAGAGGTTCTCCTGCCCCTGTACTCTGCCCTGCTGAGGCCACATCTGGAGTTCTGTATCCAGTTCTGCCCCCCACCCAATTCAAGAGGGACATAGAACTACTTGAGAGAGTCCAGCCCAGAGCCACAAAGCTGCTGAAGGGAATGGAAGAGCTCTGTTAGGAGGAGAGGCTGAGGGAGCTGGGGCTGTGCTGCTGGGAGAAGAGGAGCCTGAGAGGTGACCTCAGCAATGGGCATCAAGATGGAAAGGTGAGTGCCAGGAGGCTGGAGCCAGGCTCTGCTGGGTGATGCCCAGTGCCAGCACAAGGGGCAATGGGCAGAAGCTGAGGCAGAGGAAGTTTCATTTAAACATTAAGAGGAATTTTTTTCCCTGTGAAGTTGCCAGAACCCTGGCACAGGCTGCCCAGGGGAGTTGTGGAGTCTCCCTCTCTGGAGATATTCAAAGCCTGCCTGGATGTGTTCCTGTGTGATCTGGTGTAGGAGATGCTGCTCTGGCAGGGGAATTGGATTGGATGAGCTTTGGAGGTCCCTTCCAGCCCCTGACATTCTGTGATCCTGTGAAGATGTTATGCTCTTTGAAGATGTCATTCAGCAGTGTGCACAACCCTGTCCCTTCCAACCCATCCTCCAAAAAGAGAAATCAAGAATGCAAAATTGTTCCTCTGCAAGATTTATGTTGATTTATGTAAGAGCCAAGAACCCTAGAACCAATACATTGTTAAGAACATAGATGGAAAATATTTAACCTCAAGCAACTGAAGTTTTAAGATGTCTTGAAGTTTCATACTTTACTATAAGTAAAGGACCTTTGGGAATGTCATTTTCTCAGTAGGAAGCATAAATGAGGTCCTGATAATAAACATTATTAAGTATTTTTATTTTTTTATTCTTAGCTTGTATCTTCCTTTAAGGGAAAGCAAAATACACTGTGGGGTGAGTAATTTTCTCCACTAGCAACCTGTTCTAGTGGGAGGTGTCCCTGCCTATGGCAGGGGGTTGGAACTAGATGATCTTTGAGGTCCTTTCCAACCTAAACCAGTCTATGATTCTATGATTTGATTAATATTTTGCACAGCAACTTGTTAGAAGTATTTTTGCAGCCATTATAAACATAAGACTCCTAATATGAATATTTGAATCCATTTTAGAGAAGAGCAAATTGAGGTGAGCTACAAATAATAGGTGTTAAAAAAAATACTTCCACAATAAATAAGCCATTAACATAAAATATTTAAAATTTTAAAAGCTTCTTTGTTCTAAGGTTCAATAAACTTATTTACTCCCTCCCAAGTTGTTGGACATATTGCTTTAATGGAGCCTTTCATACATTCACTGCCATTTCCTGAGTGGATACTTGGCTCAGGTTAGGAAGAATTTGGGATTTACAGAATGATGTGATTTAGTGTTTGATCTTAGAAGGAAAGCTGGACAGGAAAAAGAAAAAAGCAAAAACATTTCCTCTTTGGAAAAAAGTATTTCTGATATCACCACGTCCTCCATAGTACATCACTGGAAATCTACTGATTTGAAAACAAAAAATTCTTCCTTTTCTACAAAGAGATGCAGGCTGGGTGGTGAACCACCACACACACAGAGTCTGTAAAAAATCCAGCTTGAAAGGCTCAGTATGCAACCTTCTTTTCATACAGATGGCAATATTTTTTTGTTTCCTCATACATAAGGTGAGAAGTACCAGATACAATACCATGATATAACACTGCTGTACAATCATACTTCAGACACATTCTGATGTCTTTGTAGATGCTGTGGTGTATATATGGACAGAGGAATCAGTGCAGCCTCAGCAAGTGTGCAGATGGCACCAAGCTGTGTGGCACAGTCGACTTGCTAGAGGGCAGGGATCCATGCAGAGGGAGCTGCACAGGCTGCAGAGCTGTGCCCAGGCCAACCTCATGNGGAGGCCTTGAGTGACCTGTTCTGGTGGAAGGTGTCCCTGCCTATGGCAGGGGGTTGGAACTGGCTGAGCTTTGAGGCCTCTTCCAACCTTACCATTCTATGATTCTGTGCTTCTATATCCTTAATGTTGAACAAGGACGCATGGATTCATTCAGGAGCGTTGTTGGAATCATTCCACTTTCCTTCCCATTTAACTAGGTAGCAATAAGTTTGGGGTTTTTTTTTTTGTTTTTTTGGTTTTTTTTTTTTACCTGAAGAAGCCTGAATACTGATTCATTTTATTCTGTCTTTAAAAATCACTAAACAATCCACTCATCATTTTGTCTTTTTCCCTTCTGTGTTTTTCCACTTTGCCCAACAAAAGCATTTATTACCACATGACAAAAAGAATAAAAAAAATTTAAAAAGAGCTCCAAAGCTTACATGCTGCCAAGCAGCTTTCTAATTTTACAGCAGTTATTAAATATTAAAACACAGGCAATCAAAATTGCAACTAACACTCCTCAGCACTCAAGTTTGTTCTGCAGATCATTTCAAGTCCATTAAAACCAGGGAAGTTTTATCCCAAGCACCACTGTGCTGCCTAAGTTCTTTTTTGATAATTGCATCCATTAAGAGAATTGGAATTTTCCAGACCTTTTTTTTCTCTGGTGTGTGTGCTCAGCTGCTTATATTGCACAGCTCTTGGAGTCTGCAGCCTTTGGCATGTGCATTTTGTAAAACTGAGAAGGCCTTGTTAGCAAAGCAATTCTGCCATTAGTCACAGATTATGTTCATTTATAGTTCAGGTTTAAAATCTTACCAGGCCACAAGAGTTTTAAGCCAACAAAACCTCAGTTCTATCCATGCCTGGAAAAACAGAGCCTTGATTTAGTCCCAAGAGCCACCAAGAAAATGGCAGTGCAGAATAATCAGCAGAGTAAGCAGGAGTCAGTCTAAAGTTTGCTGCTTGGAGCTGCCTGCAGCAGGCAACACTGACAACATCCTTCCTGGGACTGAGGTGCCTGGTGCCCTTTTCTACTTGGGATACACAGCCCTGACCCATCTTCCAGTATTGAACATTCTTTTTATTCCCTAGCAATGAAGAAAACAACCCAAATCCAACCAATCAAACAAACAAACAAAAAAGAACTTTCTGTTTCTATAGGGAGTTAGTGACTTAGAAAAATCACAAGTAGCAACAGCTCAAGGACTAGAAAGTCACTCCTAAACTAAAAGGATTTAAAGCTGGAGTCTTTAAAGTGGGTGCCTTGACCAGGAAACCAATGTTTACTTACTTAGAAGTTTTTTCAGCTGGAGCTTTGATGCAGAAAAAAAAAATATAAAGGAGGCATTGGGAAGTAAAACACACAAAAACCCCCCCCCAAACAAACAAACTCCATAAACCAAGACAAAACAAAACTCAAGAAATAAGTGAGCATGGAAAGGAAGGGATATGTTGTAAACTTAAGAGTTAGAGCAGTCACTTGGAATAAACTGTTCTGGGTATTAGTCTCTGCTTCTGCTCAGAATTTTTTCATGGATTTTCTCACCTATAGATAATTCTGAAGGAGGAAATCAAATCCAGAGTACTGAGAGTGGTGAGCATCTCACATACCTCCAGGGGGACCTTCAAGGAGTTTGACAACAGAAAGTGCAGGGCTGCTTCATGAGTTGGGAGAAGCCAAGGGTGAGCTCAGAGCAGGCAACATCCTCACTGACCTGGGCACAGTCCCACTGAATCCAAGCAGGATGCTGATGACAGTGACCACTACCAACCCCAGATATATCTAATAGTGAACCTGTTGCTGATCCCTTAAAGAGGACAAGAAAAGAGCATCAGGAGACAGGTCCAGAGGCAAGACTGCCACATGGGCACAAGGCATCTATAGTACCATGGTCTCGTTGATTGGATAAGGCTGGGTGATAGATTGGACTGGTTGAGCTTGGAGGTCTCTTCCGACCTCTATTCTATGATTCCAAACTCTATTCTATGATTCTGTGGTATGGGAAACAGCCCAGGATGTAGAGATACCTAGAAAATGAGTCAGGAAGGTGTTAAGGCCCCCAAAATGAGTTGAAATGGAGCTCCTGAATCCATGGAGAGGTGAAGAGAGAGGTCCTAGGTGCAAGTACCCACAGAATCACAGAACTTTAGAGGTTGGAAAGGACCTCCAGAGATCATCCAGTCCAGTCTCCCTGCCAAGACAGGATCCCCTAGGGTAGTTCACACAGGAATGCATCCAGGTGGGTTTGGAAAGTCTCCAGAGAAAGAGACTTCACAACCTCTCTGGGCAACCTGCTCCAGGGCTGTCACCCTCACTGTAAGGAAGTTTCTCCTCATGTTGAGGTGAAAGCTTCTATGTTCCAATTTGTAGCCTTTTCTCCTCGTCTTCTTGCCACTGACCACCAAAACCAGATTGGCCCTGTCGTAGGTTTTTGTGTGAGAGTGCAACAGACTGAGATTATCTTCCTTTGCAACTTGTTCTAAGGAAAAAGGGCAGTGAAATAATAATGCTTTGGCTGAATTGGAGACGAATACAGAAAGGTTGCAGTTAAAAATGTGCAGGGAAAGATATGCATACATGAACCCTTAACACTTAATACAGATACAGGGTGTTGGGACGTCATCATCTCAGGTGAGAGCTTCTGGACAGAGCCACATGCAGATCAGTATGATCCAAGCAATGCCCATTTATGGAATATGAGTATGCCCTTATATACTTTTTAGCAGACTATGAGAGTTAGCTCATTGCCAGGCAATTGGCCCAGAGCATTAAGGCGCCAACTCTGTGGCATTAAGCTGTTGGCAATAGTCAGTTGGTGTAAGTCCTTAAGGGGCAAGCTGTGAGGGCACTCAGCCATTGGCCTATCATTATCTGTTCAGAGGCTTCTCAAGAGTCCTTGTTTTGGTTTGATCTCCTGTTGCTGTTCAGCTCTCCTGCGGGCTGCTGTAGTTGATGTCCTCACCCTTCGGATGACCTTTTCAATGGAGACTGTGAAACTTCAGCTTACAAATAGCAGTTAGCACAGCTTGGATTGCTCACATGGCCAGCTAATACAAAGTGTTTCCCTACAACAGGATACCTGAGAATTGCCCCAAAACCTTCCCCTCCAAGCAAACCAAACCAAACCTACCAAAACCCAAAAACCCCAGCACTCATTTTCTCCCATCCCCCCATNGGCCCCATGCAGTGCCATTAAGATCGGGTAGTGCCCTCAGGGCTCACCAACCTTCAAGTCCAAAAGCAGGTATAGGCTTCTTGGTGATTCTCAGGATAGCAGTGGCCTTGAGTATTTTATAGAATCATAGAATCAACGAGGTTGGAAGNATGGCCTTGAAAGCTGTGCCCCCACAGGGTACTGCTTACATAGGTAGTTATCCAGATAAGGATCCACCTGGAGAGATGGAAAGGCAAGGAGAAAAGAGAACAATCTGACCTTGCTGCTTGCTTTTAAAGTGTTTGCAGGATTATAGAATCATAGAATGGTAAGGTTGGAAGGGACCTCAAGGATCATCNTATTCTGACCCAGCTACCATATGTCTGGTCCTCAGATGATGTGTACCCAGCTGAGGGAAGAGCATTCCACTGGGCACGTCTCCGTTTGCACACGGACAACCCACAGACTCATCAGGGTTGCCACAAAGCTTTGCATAGGGCGTTGGGCTGGCTGTTGGGAGTTGTGTGTACCAGGTTGGTAGCATTCCAGTCTCAGATCAAGAGAAATAACCAAGGCAGTGAAAACCAGAGGACAGCATTTCACATTCAATTTGCTTCGGTCGCCAGCACCAGCGCAGGCCAATTCCGCTGCCAGCTCCCAGAGATGGGGACTTTGTGGCAATTATGTCATCACTCCAATTAATTTCACAGTGAGCATTGTATTCAGCCTGTGTCATCCTCCCACGGAGCAGCACTGCTCTCTCAGCCTGCTCTAATTAGACAAAAGGTTCGAGGTTACGTGAGGGTCAGGCAGGAGACATCTACAGAGAGGGAAGTCAGCAAATTACATGTAGGAGGCAGCAGAGGCAGTGGAGTAATTGTCTGGCCTTGAAGGAGGAGAGTGTGGCCTTTTGGGATTCTCATGGAAAAGTAAACAAACCCTTGAGCTCTTGCCAAGTCTGCAAACACTGAGCAAAGAAAACAAAATCAAACGGGGTAGAAATTATAAATAGCCTCCTTGCAGGCATTTAGGAAAGCCAGGTACAGGCCTGGTTATTGTTACAGCTGAACTGCTTTTGCCAAAAGCCACAATTTTAGTAAAATGCACTGGGCACTGGGCACTGAAGCTCCATTCCAAAGGGGAATTTATTCTGCTGGGCATGTACAAAGCTATTTTTCTTAACTACTCAAGCCACCCTGCCTACCACAAGCCTACTTCTGCTCTGTTGAAGTCAATAAAAAGGCTCCTATTGATTTTCACAAGCATGGGATCAAATTTAATACCAAAATCATCCAGGAGGTAGCAAAGAAAATAACAGCTGAATATTGAAATGCCATGATGAATACTTGACATTTTTAGAACTGCTTTTGCACATCTTTCTAAAAAGAATAACAGGAAGAGGTTTCTATTTTACTGAAATATTCATCAGAAATAATTCATTCATGCAAATACTATGGAATTATTACTGGAATTGTTACTTTTTCACTGTCTGTATCATTGGTGAAGATATTAAAGAGCACTGGTTCCAGTACAGACCTCCAAGAGACACCACTTGTCCCCTGTCCCCATCTGAACATCGAGCCACTGACCATCACCTTCTGGGTGCAACCATCCAGTTAATTGAACACTCCACCCATCAAATCCACATCCCTCCAACTTACAGAGAAGGATGTTGTGGGGCACTATGTCAAATGCTTTATGGAAGTCCAGATAGATGACATCCATTGCTTCTCTATTGTCTGCTGACTTAGACCACTGCAGAAAGGCACTAGATTGGTGAGGCAGGAGTTCCCTTGGTGAAGCTATGCTGACTGTCTTGAATCACCTCCCTGTTCTCCATGTGACTGATCAGAACTTCTAGAAGGATCTGTTCCATGATATTCCCAGGCACAGAGGTGAACCAGTCAGTAATTCCCAGCGTGATTCTTTCTACCCCTCCTAAAAATGAGTGCAGTACTTCAACAGCCAACCATGTTCTGGGCTGCAGCAAGAGCAGTGTGGGCAGCAGGGCAAGGGAGGGGATTGTGCCCCTTTGCTCTGCTCTCCTCAGACCCCACCTGCAGTCCTGTGTGCAGTTCTGGAGCCCCCAGCACAGGAAGGACATGGAAGTGTTGGAGCCAGGCCAGAGGAGGCCACCAAGATGCTAAGAGGGCTGCAGCAGCTCTGCTGTGAGGACAGGCTGAGAGAGTTGGGGCTCTGCAGCCTGGAGAAGAGAAGGCTTCCAGGAGACCTTGGAGTGGCCTTCCAGGATCTGAAGGGGGCTCCAGGAAGGCTGGGGAGGGACTATTGACAAGGTCTTGTAATGCCAGGACAAGGGACAATGGGTTTGAAGTGTCAGAGGGGAGAATGAAAGTGGATGTTAGGAGGAAGTTCTTTACAGTGAGGGTGGTGAGACACTGGCACAGGTTGCCCAGGGAGATTGTGGCTGTTCCCTCCCTGGAGGTGTTCAAGACCAGTTTGGAGGAGGCCTTGAGTGAGCTGTGCTAGTGGGAGGTGTCCCTGCCTATGGCAGGGGGTTGGAACTGGATGAGCTTTGAGGTCCCTTCCAACCTTACCATTCTATGATCCTATGAATCAACCTTCAGCTGAGACCTTCCTTGTGAGTCTCATGACTGGAATGCTGACTTTGTGCTGGTTTCTAGCAGCACTCCTACAGCTGAGCTGAGCTGCTAGTTGCCACAATTCAGCTAATACTTCAGCTTGTGTTTTGCCAAAAGTATGCAAACAGAACTAAGTAAACCTGGCCTTTGTTTCAACCCAAACAAGGTGAAGAACAGTATGAGAGAAACATCTCCATGGGAGAACAAATTCCCTTAGCTCCTTGCTGTGACAGTTAAATGTTATGGAATGCAACTTCAGCACTACAAGTGAGGAAGGAAGGGGATGTGGATCTAAGAGACGGCAAGGAAAAAGGAGCAAAGGTTTCAAAGCAGTGCCATGAGAAACAACAGCAAAGACCACTGTATGAAGTGAATTAATGCTGTGACATCCCTCATCTTTTTAGACTATGTTCATAATTCTATTTATCATGGAGAAGTTTGCATCAATTTGAAAGCAGCCTCCACTGCACCAAGTGCTGCACAAAGTTAGAATAAGAAAAAGCCTCTGGGAGTTTGCAGTTAAAATTTGAAAAGAAAAGATCAAAGGCAATAAGAAAGTGTTGTTATGCCCTTTTCTCTCCAAATATTAAGACTGACAGGGTTCCCAGAACATGCAGAGAACATTCTATTTTAAATTAATCATCTTATATAAATGGTCTGATTGATCCTCAGAATGTGATCCACCATACTAACTCTTTAAATGTTTGCAAAGCAAAAATGAAACTTTATTGTCTTACATATATATATATATATAATATATATATAGCAGCAGTAACAAATGTCCTTCATTTCTTTCTGAAGGATTTTTTGGTTGTCATTGTGAAGAAAAAAAGAAAATGGATTAAGTTTTTGGTCTTATTGTTGCCAGAATGATGCAGATTTTTCTCCCGAGGCTGAAAGGATGTTTAAGAATTGGGCACTGAGAGATTGTTGTGCCACTGTTCTTTATATTCATAAAAGATGTGCACTAAAATAGAATGCTCTAGTCAGTGGTAATGGAAAAGATATTCTTGTTACCATATCACCCAAAAGAGATTTAGAACAGAGCAAGCCATTATGCTGAGACCGTTTTTACGACGAGCACATATTTTCCTATTTTCACTGATACAAATGCCATTGCTGGATGCTTCCATGAAGCTCAGTGGCTTGTATTTTAGATAACTCATTCAGGGAAGAACACACCAAAGAACTTCTGTAACCCTCCAAAAAATCAATCATTCACAAAGGAAACTTCTCCAGTTTCTGCAATTTTGTCTGGTAGACAGGAGAGAGCAAAGCCACTCTAGAGCTCAAATAAATACCCACTCCCTGCTTTCAGCAAATATCACGAGCAGCTTTCTAAGTTCACCATTGGTCACAAATAATGTTCTCTTCTTTTCTTGCCGTGCAGTAGCTATCATTCTTCATTTCTGATGTCTGTCCAGTGTAAATTGACAAAGATTGTGAGTTCATGGCCTTGGATTCTTGTCCAGCTCACCTAACCACTTAGCATTTACAGGTGATGTTGGTGTTTGATACTGCCCAGCATTGCTGACTGTCAGTTACACTGCAAGTGAGAGCATTATTTGCTTTTCTAGCTGCTTAAGCTCAATTGATTTTTCAGCTCCGGTCAGTAAACATAGCAAGTAAATATTGCACACTGAAATGTGTGAATTCTTTATATTAGCCCAAAAACTAGTCTGAAATACATCCCTGTTTCTAAAATACTAAGATAAGGGTCTTGAGCAACCTGGTCCAGTGAAAGGTTTTAGAATCATAGAATCATAGAATGGAAAGGTTGGAAAGGACCTCAAAGCTCAGCCAGTTCCAACCCCCTGCCATAGGCAGGGACACCTCCCACTAGCACAGGGCACTCAAGGCCTCATCCAACCT
>WBNM01002795.1:0-10945 GCA_013399055.1 Ramphastos sulfuratus
AAAAAAAAAGAGCGAGAGAGAGACTGACTTTTGTGATTACTTTCTTTTGTGATTACTTCCTTTTGCGATTACTTCTTCCTTGACAGCTTTCGTTAAAACAGCAGCTCTCGGTTTGGTGCTGCACGTCCCACAGTCTGCAAATTGAGATGTGTTCAGGACTTCAACCTGTCCTTAATTCAATTTCCACGGTATTACTCCCTTTATGTCCACAATGTGTTGGGGTTTTTATCTTTTTCTCCCTAGTTGCTTATTTATTTCTTTATAGATGGATTTCTTTCACTCAGCTGCAGTCTTTGTCCTAAGTTGCAGCATGCCTAGGGGGTAACTGGATTTCCCTATGACATGAGATGAGTAATTGTTTCTATACCATCACGGAGGACTGGTTTTACTCCCTTGAACCTGCTACAGATTACAAGAGTTTCATTCTTAATTGGTCTGTTGCATAAGCCAACCTCTAAGAAATCTCTTACAGAATCACAGAATTAATCAGGTTGGAAAAGACCTTTGAGATCATCTATCACCTAACACCTTCTAATTAACTAAACCATTGCACTAAGTACCAGTCTCCTTTTAAACACCTCCAGGGACGGTGACTCCACCACGTCACTGGGCAGCCCATTCCAATGCCAATCACTCTTCCTGTGAAGAATTTCTCCCTAACATCCAGCCTAAACCTGCCCTGGCATAGCTTAAGACTGTGTCCTTTTGCTCTGTCACTGGTTGCCTGGGAGAAGAGACCAGCCCCCACCTGACTACGACCTCCCTTCAGGTAGTTGTAGAGAGCAATGAGGTCTCTCCTGAGCCTTCTCTTCCCCAGGCTGAACAACCTCAGCTCCCTCAGCCTCCCCTCATCGGGCTTCTGTCCCAGCTCCCTCACCAGCCTTGTTGCCCTTCTCTGCACACATTCAAGCACCTCAACATCTTTTTTAAATTGAGTGGCCCAGAACTGGACACAGTACTCAAGGTGTGGCCTAACCAGACCCTGTTGACATAGCATTATTCTCCCAATATTAAAAGCTACCAGCATGAAGTTACAGCATAAATGGCATCCTTTCAGGCTGTCAAGGAATCTACTACTTCTGAGGCAAGAACTATCAGATGATTTTTTGTAAAAGCTGTTCTTGCTGGCAGTCCCTTTTCCTTCCCCATCCGTTACTCTTCCCTTTCCCTTCCCTCCACTGGGAAAAATGCCACCCGAAGTTTGAGCCTAGGATTTAAAGCCTTAACTCAAGAATGAACGCAATCCTTTGGGAACACTTCCAACCTTTCTTTGATACTCGAGAAAGTTCATAAAGTTGAGCTGCAAAGAAGGAAAGGATATGGTTTTGTGCCTACTTTCTTTCTTTACTGCTTGTTAAACCCAGAAAACACTTACTTGGTTGAGAATTTAAGATACCCTTCTGGTACTTTCCTGTTCTAGACACGTTAGCAATGATAAGCTTGCTTTTTTGTGTTTTGTTTTTTTATGGAGCTCTCTTTGGGGAACAGAAATTTGTACAGATGCTCACGTTTGGCAAATTCGGAAATATGTGGTAGAAATTACTCCTTTCTGTTTGTTTTATAGGTAGTTGTTCAAGACCATAAGACATAGTCCTCTTGCCAACCTGCTGAAAAACGCTGTCCCTTTGTTATGAAACTTTCCTTGTAATTTGGATTATAGCAGTCCTAGTAGACATCCAACACGTTTAGAAATATTCCACAGTTAGAGGCAGATAAGGGGGAAAAAATCCTCTGAAAAGAAGTAATTCTAAAAGAAGTATTGCATTCACAGACAAAAATATAAAATCGATTTCACAGCATAGAGAAAAAAAAATGTGTAATGATTTACAGCATTTACATTTGCATTCAGATATCTCTTCATTCTGTACATTGGTATTCAAGCAAGTACATACCAATTTTTTCCTCTCACAACTCTTTACATTGAGAACATACATAGCTTATAAATAGCTCATCTGCCTAATAATCAGAACTAAATGCATGCTTTGCTCAGGATGACACAGGATACACTCTTTAAATACAATGATAGAAATTTAGGGGCACAGGGTGGGGGAGGAAGTAGAATTCGACATTGTATTTTTGTTCCTAAAAAAAAAAAAAAAAAAAAGTTTTGGGTGGTGCAAAGCAGCAGGCAAATAAAAAACAGATGAATAGAACAAATGTTGCAACTTTCAAGGCTTCCTGAACTAATCCTAGAGAAAACTGCAAGCAATGAGAGGTTTTTTTGGTTGGTTTTTTTTTTTTTCTGCTTTATCAGCTAAACACTTGTTGTTTTCTGGAATTTTTTACTGCACTGTATGCAAAAGAAGTTCGTTGTTCCAAAGAACACTTGGAAGACAGTTATGTCTTGAATAAAAATGCCTCACTTAAACCAATTTCTGATGAAGAAGATAAGGAGTCAGAGAAACATATTCAACTCACTTTGTCGAGCATTTAATGCATGCCAGATTTTACTGTTACCTTCCAAACACTAACTGAGCCGTACCGTGAGTGTGCACTGCCTTTATTCACGTAATTATAAAGGACTTTTCCCGCAGGGGCCCCCTTCTTCATTCAGGATACTGATAAGACCAGAGCGTTACCTAACCTGAGATGATTTACCAAGACTTCTTAACTACTTGTTAATCAGTCCATTCAAACACTTTAAAGGATGTTTGAAAGACAAGCAGCTGAACTGCTCCCCAGATTGCCCATCTCCCAGATTCAGTAGTAATGGCAACATCCTGTGAACACTCCTTGTGCCCATCCCTGCCTATCAGAAGGCAACAGCACTGAAGTGCAGTAAACTACAGTAATTGTGTCCTTCGTTTTCATAACAAACATTGCTTTGAGAGATTATAACCTCTGAAAGAACCCTGAAGTTACGTCAGCTAAGCTTTAATTCCCCTTTCTGAAATAATCTGAGACATCGATCAGATAAAAGGGACAAAAAAGACTTCACACCTGTGAGAAACCTAACGAGGAATTGCTCAAGGTTCCAAAGAGAGGTTGTGTAACCCAGACCTGCCGATTGTGACAACACTGCATTTCTCTTTAAGTGGTGCAGATGTGGCTACAACCACTCAAGAGTCGTACCTGTTCAGTCCATCACTTGCTGCAGCTTTGAGCGTGGTGGGTTTTGTTTGGTTTTGGGTTTGGGTTTTTTTTTTTTTTTTGTTTGTTTGGGTTTTTTTTTTTTTTTTTTTTTTTTTTGAGTTCAGTATGAAAGGTGTGCTACTTCAAGGGCTGCTGTTCTGCAAACCTGAATCTAGCATTAGGGCTGCCCGTATAGGATCAGTAGTGCTGCCCAAAAGCACCCACCTTGACTGTTCAAATGGGTTGAAAACACGCTGGCAGGCTAATTTACACTTCTAGGTGTTGTGGTTGGTCTTCTCACAGCTCGCATGGACTCCTTATATAGGGATTCTACTGAAGTATAAGGTGCAACAAAAACGCACTCCAGAACATCCTGTGAAACAGTTACTTTATTGCAAAACGAACCCCATAAGGTAGAAAATTTACATTTCAGATAGTTCAGCTCTTGAAAGAAATGTGCAAACCATTTTTCATTTGCAGAAGGGGTGACATTAGCTACAAATTGAGGGCAAGACTGGCCAGCTGTTTGAGGGATGCTCAGCTTACACACTAAGTGAAGAATCCTTCGATATTCATATCCTGAGTATTGTTTCAGTTCGAGGACCACACAGTATGAAACTAGAATTTCCTAGAATCACAGAATCAATTACATTTCATTACTTTTACCTAGCAGCATGTGCACCTGTAAGGGCTTTTGTTTACCCGAGGTTCCTGTTATTTAGGCTGTAAGGGATAAGCATCTTGTAAACAATGAGGTTGGATAATGGGGTTGATAGATGACAGTATTCTGCCCTTCCTCTCAAACAGTCTGTTAAAAACAGTAGATAAGGGCCTGGCTTCTGATAGGCAGAGATCTCCTAGCTTCAGACCTTTGAGAAATTTATCATCTTAATTTAGAATTCTTTGAAAGGAACATGAAAGTCATGGAGGCATATTTTTCTTTGAGCTTCAAAATCACAGAATACTTATTCCTAATTATTGCATTTAACAATGATATGAATGAGAAGGGAAATGCTTTCTTAAACTCCAAGTGCTATGTAAGTACAGAGTTTATTTCACTTATTTCCACATCTTGCCTTATTTGAACATCTCTGGAATCATATAGGACAAAACTGTACTTACTCATATTTCAATGAAGTGTTGGGAAAATTCCCATTATCAAATGGCAAGGCAGCAGACAACCATAAATGATCAAAATGTTCCCACTAAAAGCAACAGCCTCAATCTCCCCTGTACTTTCAAAGAGGCTTTGCATTTAGAAAGACACAGCAACAACTTTGGGAGAGTTCATTGTAATTTTCTAAAGATAACCACAAAGGGAAAACTTAATCCCACCACTTCATTTAACGTTAAATTCCGTGTTTGGGCCAATGGGATTGATTACTTTAATGAGTATTAAAATAATTTTCCAAAACCCTGAAAAGGTTGAGGGAAGGATCTTTGCTTTAAAATACAAACTTCACATGTTAACCATGGTCACAATAAAAATTATGACTCTGCCATTACCTCACTACATGAGTTCCAGAGTCTCTCTCTCTCTCTACATTCCTATCTGCAAAACTGTAATAGTATTTTCTTACTTAAGAGAAATGCTGTAAAAATTACTCAGTAAAATGTTTGCTCGGTTCAGAAAAGATGAAGCATTATGTACTACAAACTATCTCCTATGATGCAATAAAGCATGAGTGAAGCTCTTAGTAGGAAATCCTCACTATGTGCTTCTGTGATTAATTTTGGTTAACACTACCTACATAAGAGCAGTGTACAGTAAAAGAATCACTCATAGCTTAGCGCCTGCTTTTTACACTATTGCTTGTTAGCTCTGCCTAACATGACACTGATTATTAAGAAATTCAACTGCATGTGAAGTAGTAATTTAGATAATCTATAAGAATTATAAATTGCTACTTCTAGCATTCCACATTTGGTTGAGAAACGCTGTGCAGAATTCTTCCTGCAGTTAAATACCATGACAGAAACTGGTGACAGAAGTGATTGAGGAAATTATTTTTCCTAGGGCTAGGTCAGCAAAAAACTGAACAGGGCACTACGTCCCTCCTCATAAAGACCGTATTTAAGCATGGGATTAACCTGCAGAATGTGTTCCAAAAGCACATGGATAAACACTGTCTTGGAAAAGGACCATAGATATAATTTGCCAGCATCCCTTAGCCATGTTATTTGGATTTATATAATTCCTCAACCAAACCACACAGAGTTCTGTGTCTGTTAGCTAGTGGTGACTGACCTCATGTCTCTGACCATTCTAATGGTCCACCCCTGTGCATTATATGATTATATTACAATATATGCAAAACTATCTAAAAAAAATCCCCTTTTTTTCCCCATCTCAACCTCATGACATGTGGTTGATTAGGAGTCATCCCCCAGTTTTCATTCAGTGATCTTCTGTAAACATTTTTTGCACGCTGTCCAGAAAGTGCACATGGTGTCTTGCAAGAGATTTCTGATATCATAGATGATGAAGACCCTATCACTTCTGGCTTGCAGCATAAGGCTCTTCCTTGGCCCAAGTAGCTAGTCTTTAGGTGCTTTGCGAAGAAGTCTGGGCATCATATTTCCTAAAACTGTGGTTACGGAAAGATTCCCTGCAATGAAATGTATCCATAAATAAAGATGGCAAATTAAAAGAACTCAAAAAATACCTGCCTTGTGGAAAGATCAGCTGAAACATGTGAATTATTGGCAGCTCAGTGCTCCCACCCTACACTAGACACAGTGGCTTTGTGAAAATGTGTATATTTGTAAGAACATAAGCTAAGACTATTCTGTTTCAATTGTGGGACTAACAGATTATGTTATCTGAGAGTGAAAGGATCACTCTTACCTCATGTGCTGGCTGGCACCACATGGTGCCATGTGTTCAAAACAAATACCCATTTTATCTTCTTCCCGGCTTCAGCTATCAAAGAACTGGCAAGATGTTTCCAATACATTTTTTGTTAAGGTGGGGGAAAATCTTCTCTAATGATGTATTTAAATTACACAAATCCCCTACCCCAGGAAGGAGCAGGATGTGAGGCACAGCTGAAATGGAAGTTATCAGACTTCTTTAATCAAATATGAAGTTGTCATTGTGTATTATGGTCTGGTTTCAGCTGTTGGTAAAATTGTTTTTCTTCCTTGCAAAAAATGGCATCTTTTTGTACAGTTATAAGAGATAATCCTGCTGAAACTGTACCTTCTGCTATGGACTTTCACCACAGGTTTGTACAGCTCTGGAATCTTCCTCTCGATCATGGGCCTAAGGTTCTCCTTCAGCTTCCCATAGTTCTTCCTGAGCTCTAGCTGATATTCCCGCTGGTCAGCGGTAATAAGGCGTTTGTTTTTCTCCACTGCTTCACCACACCTAGGCAAAGGGAAAGTGAAAAAGGCAATGATATGTATCACCTACTTCTGTTACTGAATTCATTAACTTTGTGTTAGATAATCTGAATGACTAAAGATCCAGCTCCCCTAGGCTAGGCATTTCTCTGATAATTTGTCACATGCAAAATGATAATGGATGAATAAGAAATTGTGTCCTTTTCAAGTATACAAATTGAGGTAATATTTTTAAAACATGAAAAATGCATGAGTGAGCTAATAAAAAACCCAAGTTTAATGACTATAGACTGTTGAGCTGCCTGCCTATTTACTATAAACAGATGCAGTAATAACAACTAAGAGCAGAGGCTGTACCTTCTCATCCTTCAGCAATTATGCTTTGTTTGGATTAAGGAGATTAATATCTTATTATGCAAGTATGCTTGTTAAGATTTACAAGAACATATAAAGCAAAGGCCTTGTGTCTATCACTACCAAAGTGTTAAGTATTTTCTTATAAACATCTCCCTAGATGAAAATGTCATTTTGATAGAAATAAAATCAAGGCAACAGTCTGAAATGCTTGGCTTCTATATCATGGTAGAAGATGAAACAAATGGGATATTAATTTCTACATAATTAGTTTGAAGTGTTAAAATTTTTTCCCATTTGGGATGCAAAGCCCACCAAAACACTGACCATGAAGCAGAGATAACAAGTCTAGATCAACTGTCTGAAGCAAGCAGTGACAGGATTCATGAAGCTAATATGCATAATTAATTACACAGTCATATGATGGCTGTATTATTGTGATTACTTGCTTATTGGTGAAATTCAACATTTCAGGTTTGTTTTACTGACCTCATTATAAACTCCTTGAAGCACAACCTCAGCTTGTTATGATGTCGATAAAGTTTGGGTTCTGATGGAATTTCTGCCAGGAACACTTGTGCTACCTCTAGCGGTCCCTTACAGAAGTAACACAAGAAAACGTCAAAACCACCTCATTAGACTGAGAACAGACCACACGTTTGGTTGTTTGCTGTTTCACCAGATGACTTAGGAAAGAAAACTATGCAGTCACCATAGCAGCTTGATTTTTTTGCTTGTCCGGTCATCCTGCTCCACCCCAATTTTTCCTTTGGCAGGCAGAGCTTTTAAACATCGTATTTTATTTTCTCCTGTTTTTTATTTCTCTTCCACTCTCACATGAAAGGTAACAGAAAACTTCTGCTCAGCACAGAAGAGCTGAGATAGCTCTACAGCCAAACCTCGTTGCATTGCAGAAACACAGCTGCTATGTATGGCAGTACAAAACATCAATGGATTTAAATGGAGTATTTAGGCTGTTGGCAGAGAAACCAAGGTCTGTGAAACTGGATAATGACAAGTTTCCACTTGGTTAAGTTTTCATTCTTTCATTGTAATTTTTGTTTTGTTAGCAAGCATGTTTATAATTATTGCAGCTCGACTTTTTTGGGGGGCACCCAAGTCTTGACCTGATGTATTTTCTGTGAAACTGGGAGTTTGTGATGGTCCCAGACCATCAGAGCTGTTATTATTATTATTACCACTCCTCAAGGATACACCTGAGGTGAACAAAATGCCTGATATGGCTAGTTTACTGCAAATGGAAAATCCTTGGGTGAATTCACAAGACTTCTGTTAGTTTCTGTACCTGTAGCCAGCACAGCACTGCCATGAGCACTTTCACCCAAATCAACAGCATACAATTACTAAATACCAGGAGTAGAAGTTTAAATTCAGACTGTGTCCAAATGTATCTGATTAGGTGTACTACTACTGGTGCAAAAGATAAGAGCAAAAAAGAAAATAATGAGAAAAGTATGCAGAAACTCTACACATAGCTTATTTGGATTTCTTACCTGATTTACAGTGGCTCCAACTGAGCCCTGTAAAACCATCTGGAGCATTTTGGCATCTGGTGGCTCTTGGTTTGTGGCTGCACTTAGTTCCTGTGTTTTTTTCCGCATATCTTCAATGGCAACTTCAATTGGGGTTAAAACAAACTAATGGAAGTAGAAGAGAACATGCTTCATTACTTGAATCATGCACACAGTTGGCCTGTTCTAAATCTGGCCAAAAGATGTAGTTGTGAAATCCAGGATGACTGTTCAATCTAAATGTCATCTAGGTCATCTGATCCAAAGCTCTTTGACATCTTACGATTTGCAGGAACACGATGTGTATTTGTCTCCCCATTCGCATAAATTCATTATTATTTTAAGTTACTGACTTCACATGTGACATGATTTTGTACTTTCTATCTTTATAAAGCCTCCCTGTCCCTTAAACCAGCTCTGAGGCCATTTTGGTTCTTTGACTGTACTTTATCAGTCAGAAGTACAGCCATAAACAGAGCTCCACACATCCTCCTACCAGCCCAAATTAAGAATACACATTGGCTATCCTCTCTTCTCCATAGTAAATACCCATCTTACATTTCTCTACCCATTCTATTCCATTCCTGTTTATCAGAGTCCCCAGTTCAAGAGAGACAGGGACCTGCTGGAAAGAGTCCAGCAGAGAGCCNCTTCTTTTTCCTTTCTAAGCACAGAATTTGAAAATCTTCCCATGCAGAGACTCCTTCAGCTTCTAAGAAGTTAGATCTGTCCTCAAAATCTAATTACCTCTTCTTTTTGGATGACATTGATTCTTGTTTTGATGTAGGGGAAGGCATGCATGGTGGTTAGGATGGTGTTTCTCTTGTATTGCTCGCTAAGCTCTCCTCTAGGGCGCCCATCCATGGTGAACGGCGTAGTGTACATGAACCTACAGAGGTTGAAGTTCTTCTCAAAATAGGTTACCCTATCTTTCATCTCATACTCATCAAAATATGGCTCCACAAAAGTAATTTGTATGTATGCCTGAGAAAAAAAGGGAAGAATCATTACAGTGGTTTACAAACCAAGAACTGTAAAAGGAACGGCATATGTGAAATATCCCAAAGCTCCCATTGGCTAAGCATCGTCTGGAAAAGCACAGAGCTGCAAAGCCTTCAGAGCTTTTTCACTTCTTACAACTGACAAAACTTGCCTCTGGGGAGGGCACAGCTTAGCCCTCATGATCAGAGCCAGAGCTCTGAAATCAGAACTTATAATGTTCACACTCCGTTAGAAGGTACCAAACTAAGCCTTTCACAGAGGCTTTAAAGACATCCCTGGGTACAGCAACACAGCTAAGCTGGTTTTTTTTTGGTGTCTTGTTGTTCGATCACAAGCACTTCAAGGGCATCCTTGTCTCTTCCTTTCTCTTTCATTCCTCAACACTTTCAGTAGTATTTCTTTACCTTATTGGGATCCAGCTTTCTTTTGTCTACAGGAGCAGAGTCCTTAATCACTTCTACAACATCCTCCCCAAAACACTGGCCATAAAATCCCTGAAAAGGAAACAGAATTATCCTGAGCTTTTTTTTTGTCCTTAATACAATGCTGATGATCTTTAGGTCTCCAGGAGAAACAAGTATCCATGACAGTTTCTGGGCTCTGTACAGTCAATATGCTGCTTCATGAAACACAGCTGGCCAGGATAAGGCATCTTCCTTGCAAATTAGTGTGAGTTGCTCACAAAGAAGCAGAATTTGAGGTAAAGTGATCAGAAAGCAACACTGCAGTTCCACAAAAATGTTGAAAATATGCCAAAACAAGAATCTGGCATGCTCAGATCAAATAATTAATTATATTACAGGCCTGCCCATTAGAGGATCATATAATAATGCTGTAAAGAAGGGCTATAGTGTAAAGGATGTACACAAAGGAAATAATCTGTGGTACAAATCAGTTTGTTGCTGTTTTTCATACAGCAGTGATGCTATTAGAACTGTGTGGGTTCAACAGAAAGCATAATATAACTTTGGAGATCATAGTAACACAGTGTTTTTTTTTATTTACCTCCAACCTGTGAGAAATCTCAGGAAGCTTGGTAATTGCAGGTTCCTTATAAACAAATTCTTGCTCATCCAAGTCTCCAAATTTGGATCCATAGAAACCAACACGGAAGTAAGTTCCGAACATTCGTTTTTGACCCTGATTTATAAAAACAAAAAGGAAATTATATTTTCCTGTCAATGTTGTAATACTTAGATGCTGGTTTTTTCTGAGCTGATGTAGAAGAAAACCCGCTAATCCCACATTTTCCCTGTTTCAGAGCCAGTTCTATGTAACATGAGTGCTGACAGATTAGAATCACGACTTCATAAAAGAAAGGGTAAAAATTAAGGGGCCATTTGACCAAAATCTGAAATTTAGGCCAATCATGAAGTGACTTTTGCAAAACAAAATAACTTTTTTTTTTTTTTTTTTTTTTTTTTTTAGTTCCACTGGATACACACTAACAAAATAAAAATTTTGCAATGAAAATTGTGAAGAATTTGGAACTGACTGGACTCAGCAGTAGGATTCTTCTGGAGAAAGATACTAGAAGAAGTTTGAGTGGTGATAATTTAGACAGATTTTTTTTTTTTCCTGGTTTATAACTGGAAACACTAGTTCACTGACAACAAAGTTATTATTTCTTAAACAGATGT
>WBNM01002816.1:0-21701 GCA_013399055.1 Ramphastos sulfuratus
AGTTCCCTCAGCCACTTCTCCTATGATATGCCTTCCAAACACCTCACCAGCATTACAGATGCATAGGGTTTTAGTACATGTCTTAAGGGACAGTTAGGTTTTAGATTAGAGTTAGATTCACATGTAGTCACTTCAATTCATGTGTCTGCAGTATAGATTTCTACATATCTGTGATATTCTAGTGTCTTTATCTCTCATCATATTCAATGAAGATGGTATTCAGTGCCAATTTAGATGGTGTGAGCAATGACACTTTGACTTCATAACAGCTTTCAGAAGAGCACACGTTTCCATTTATATTTTCTATCTACCAGTCATGCCTAAATATCTATTTCCTACCTAAGAATCTAAATGTATCCCGTGTGGCACTACACACATATGTTAAGCCCACAAGCTCAACCTGCAGTTAAATTACAACCGACACCTAGAAAATCATTCACCTGACAAAGTACGCATATTCACTTCTGGATGGTATAACAGCATTTCATATTGTTCTAATTAGATCTCCACTGGCTTAGACACTTTTTGCTGTTGACTCATGCACTTATATTTTGTTGCTCTTCAGCTATCTTGCTAAGGAGTTATTCTCAACCATGAAGTTTAAATGCTCTAATAGATCTGTATTGTCTAAAGAGGTTTGTCAAATTACCTGCCATCTGAAAAATGGACTGCAAGAGGATATAAATCCTTCACAGAAAATCTTTTCTTTGGTTCTTACAGTGGTCAGAAAACCATTCATCTCAGTGTGAATTGTATCAGTGAAATAGTTTCATGCATGGCTAGTGTTCCCTTCTAAAAAAAAAGACAAGATCCAAAATGAGGCTAATTATGCAGGTAAAAAAAAAATCTTTTAGTGCAAAATGAGTCAAATAATCTAGCAGCTGCTACAGTAACCATTACATATAAAATGACTGTGCAGGTAGTATTACTTTATACTAACGTAATGAAATACAATACAATCTTTCCTTGTCCTTTTCCATCTAACCATGTGGTGAACCAAACCCACTTTCCTTACTACTTTATCCAAGTGATAATTCAGTGAAATTACCATACATGAATTGCTTCTTAGAGTGTTCAACCACTATGTGGTTATCTATAGCATGTCTTTATCAAATAAGCTGTCATTCTCATTGCTCTATGATGATTTATACTCCATCAGTTAATTATGTGTCAACTTAAATGTACAGACTTTGACTACATTTGATACAACCATAAATTAATAAACTCATTATGGCACATGCAAAGTCTGTGCTGGTTGGAGGTGAGGTGATCTTAGCATAATCATAACCCCCATTAAAAGATTAACACTTTTGGACCACTTCTGAAGACTTAATGCTTTCAGTTCAGCATTGGAATTTTATACTTGAGCAGTACTTGGGAGGTTTAGGAAAAGGCATTTTGAATATGGAACTATGAAACTGAGTTTATGAAACTGCAATACAGCAGCACAGAAAAGGATGGAAAGGAACTGGAGGTTGGTGTTGTCTGTGTCTATGGCTGTCAGAACCAGTCTAATTCTTTTAGGAAATCGTGACTCTTCAACTTGCTCACCAGACTTTTAGCTTACTTAAAGATTCTTTCTATGTAATTAGATGTGGTTTGTATTACAGTTTAAGATGAAGTCTTAAAGCAATATGCAGAATGAGATACTTTCTTAGACAGGATGATATGAAATAGTGTGAACAGAAGAGTAGTAGTGAGTTACAGGTATATTCTCTTAACATGATAGTATATATTGTAAACTAAATATTTAGCAATAGTGCGAGAGACTGAATATTACTGGAATCTGTCCTGCAACGAACCAAGGAAATCTTTCATGGCAAAGCTAATGGCACAGTAACAATGCATGTGTGCATCTGGAATTTTGTTTGTTGACTATTCATTAGAACAAAAGTTTTCTTAATATCTGTATGAATTGTTCAAAAAAATAATCTGTGCCTTACTATCTGTGAGAAACAGGACACATGCTCCATAGGCTACCTGCTAGGTAGGTCCTTTTCAGAACAAGAAGGATATAAAAAAGTTTGGCTTTACTGTTTAAAGTCAATCTCAATATGTTGAAGCCAGTTGGAAAATCTTTTCCACCCCTCGCATTGATATACACCAGTCATTGTTACTGCATTTCAAGCATTGTTACTGAAAAAAAATTCCTTATGTGTATAAGATATAGTTAATTTCCTGAATTCCAGTCTGGAGATGTTCAAGAAACATGAACATGCATGGCATTTTGGGGCATGGTTTAATGACCATATTGGTCTTAGGTCGAAAGCTGGACTCGATGATCTTAGAGGTCTTTTCCAATTGAAACAGTTCTATAGTTCTGTGACACATTTGAGAGAAACTTAAGTGGGTGTATGACTATAACTCTATATTCACTCTGCATAAAAAGATCCATTTTGAAGACATAACATTTTTAACATATTAATTCGTCACAAAAAGAATGAGATTTTACCAGGTTTCCTTTTCTACCATTTAGCTAAGTGCTTTTTGAAGGCATGATGCAAATAAACCATTTTGTAAGCCATTGTCAGAAGTCAGGCACCATGTTTAGCTCTTGGTCAATAGATCATGTTACACCTTCGAATAATCAACTAGGTTTAGCAGAAATTGAATTCAAACATGAATGTGAAAGCATTTAATCTTTTTGGTGATACCTGGTATTATCATTTCAGCTTTGCTAAAGGGATGACTTTAAAGAAGTCAGGCACACACATAAATGCCTGCAAGACAGAGGTTTTGGGGAGATTTGTAATGGAAGAACATTAAAACTGTAGGAAACACTAAGGTTAGTATCAACAAACAAGTGAGATATAAGTAAAATGTCAATTTTATTTTAAACCCCATATATTATTTATGCATCTGTTTCTATGTATCAAAGTAACTTCATATATCTGAAAAACATTTTCTGCAGTCATGAACACCTCCCCTAGGGGGTATGTTATGAGAGTTGGGGCTGTTCATCTTGGAGAAGAGAAGGCTTGGAGGAGATCTTGTAGTGGCCTGCTAGTGCCTGAAGGGAGCCTACAGGAAAGCTTAGGAGGGACTTTTCAGAAGGCCTTAATGAGGGTAAATTTAGACTGCATATTAGAAGGAAATTATTTACAGTAAGTGTGGTGAGGCACTGGGGGTTGTCCAAGGAGGTTGTGGATCTCCCCTCCCTTGAGGGATTCATGGCCAAATTAGTCAAGACCTTGAGGAATCTCATCTAGTGGAAGGTGTCCTTGCCCATGATGAAGAGGGTTGGCACTATATGACCTTTAAGGTCCCTTCTAACCAAACCCATTCTATGATTCTACGATTTCGAACGTAACTATTTTCTTATAAGACAAAAAAAAAATATTTTTTTTCTTTAAAACGTAATGAAAAAAGTCAAATAAATCTGGTTCCTGTCTTTCATAGGCACAAGAGACCCTCTCCAAGATCAAATGCTGTCATTCTTTGATGAAAAGAGGATGTATAGGCTTGTGTCACTTAAATATTTTATCCCTTACATGTGCTATCTGCTTCTCATGAACTGTGGGTTGGAAATGAATAGGGACTATAAGGCTCTTCGAGTAATTCTGTGATAGCTATGAATCTATTTAATTCCTTACAATGAGTTATAGGACAAAAAGTCCCATAGAAATACCTGTACCTCTTGGCATTCTACATAAAGAATTAAAAAGAAATAGATGTAGTACTAATTGCCAAAAAACCCAGTAGAGTTCTACATGGATATCTGCTATTTTGTGTTTGAACTCTTCCTCCTGAATGTGAGCAAAGAAGGGATGCCATGGAGGTGATGAGGACATAAAAATGTATGTAGTTTTCTAATAGTGATACAAAAGATGATATTGAAAGCCGCAGAGTGACTTAAGGTGTGTATCAGTGAAGCTTTAAATTACTCCTTCAAAATACACTTGTTTTGTTTTGTTTGGATTTTTTTTTTTTTTGGCAAGATTTATTTACCGTTATTTCTAGAATGGTTCATTATAGTTTTGAAATTAATTGCGATTTTTACAAGTTGCTTTCCATCAAGAATAAGTATAGTTTAATTATTTTAGAATTACTGAAGAGTGTTAGATGGTGGTAATTACTTCACTTGTTATTGCTATTCTGCTCTAGCATTTGTTAATTTAAAAGACCAATAACATAAGCATCTAATAGTGTTTGCTATCAAATAGAAAAGAAGCAGGCATTAATACTTCCAAATTCTCAAGTTTTCCTTTCAATTAAACAATGTACTTTGCAACGTGTTAATTCATAGGGTATGAGATACAGTATCTTCTTTGACTAAAAAAATAAATTAAAATACCCTGCCCAATTTCAGCTATACTTAGGCAATTGAAAGAATGGGTAAATGCTACTCATTCAATGAGGCCAGCAAAGATTCAGCTATACAGCGTGTCCAACAGGAGTAGGAAAGTGATTGTGCCCCTGTACTCAGCCCTGGTGATGCTAAATCTTGAGTATTCAATTGTGTTCAGTTTTGGACACCACAATCTAAAGGAAAAGGACCTTGGGGTCTGGGTTGATGAAAAGCTCAACATGAGCCTGCAGTGTGCACATGCAGCCCAGACAGCAACCGAGTCCTGGGCTGCAGGAAGAGCAGCGTGGCCAGCAGGGCCCTCTTTACTCTGAGCTCGCCAGACTTCATGTGGAGTACTGTGTGCAGTNAAGGAGAGATTGCATTGGTCTCTTCCTCCAAGTAACTAGCAATAGGATGAGAGGAAATGGGTTTGAATTGTGCCAGAGGAGGTTTAAATTGGACATTAGTGAAAAAATCTTTACTGAGAAAGTGGTGAGGCGTAGGAACAGACCGCTCAGGGAGGTGGTGGAGCTGCCATCCCTGGAGGTGTTGGAGGTGCTCAAGAAGCATGTAGATGCTTCAGGATGTAGATTATTGGTCATGGTAGTTGGGTTACAATGATCTTAAACATCTTTTCCAACATTAATGATTCTATGATTCTACATGATGTTATTAATATTTCTTGGTGAATAAAATATCAACTTTGGATGGCATATTGTGACACAGTGTGGGCTTATATGTAACATTTAGTTATGACTTGTTTTCTTTTTCAATAGCAGAACTGAAGAATTTGTTTTCTGCTTAGCCTTTAAAATTGCTGCATTTAAAATCAGCTAACTAGGTGTTCACACATCTAAATAAACAATGTTTAAAAAAGTGGCCACTGCAAAGCTTTGTACATAAAATACAAAATATAAATGGACTTGCTACTAAACTATATATGATGTTTGAAAGAACATTCCTTTTCTCTCCTCGACTGGAGTTCTTCAAAACAAGAAAACAAACAAGTCTAACTGCATGTAGTATATGTCATTTTACCACATAAGTAAATCTGCAGAACAGACTTCACATATGATTTTTTTCAGCCTCTGGCAAAAATATGTTTTTTAGATTTTGTTTTGTTTGTTTTGTAACATGTCTCACATGTAACATGATTCCTTATCATTAGCAGCTGGGAGTAGCTAGAAAACATGCATTAAAAAGAAATGGACTACCTAAGTGATATTGCAGTTATTGTAAATGTACTGTTAGAAGTTTGTTTGCTTGTATTTTCAATAGGCCCTGGGTCAAATAAGAACATGTCTTATTTTTTCTGCTGATTAATCATGACAATTCAGATACTGAGAATTAAGTTATTCTATATTAACAACCAATTTTATTTCCTTAGAGCAGGAAATTTCAGCTATCAAAGTATGTGCATCCCCATGTTGACTTAGCAGTGACAAAAAAGATTTCTTTGGAAGTGACTAAGTTGGTCTAGATGAAATAGAAACTTTTTTTTTGAGAATCTGAGATTATGTCAAACTGACATTTGAAAACATTATTATATGAGAATTTAAATTTCACCTCTTTTTTCCTCTATTTTCATTCATCTAGATTATTATAGTCATAGGAAATGGTGGAATTAAAAAAAAAATAGGAAGAAGGACACACAAACAAGCCCTACAAATCACAAAGTACTAAATATTTCCCTCCAACCCATAACAAATTTAAGAAATATATTGCAAGCATCAAAATCAAATACATAGTATAGAACAAGGAGGGATAAAGATCACTGCTATGTCCTATGTCTCTTCATTAATAGGGAATTATTGTATATAAATACACAAGTGATCCTGTGATAATGTATGTTATTCAGGTAAGCAAGAAATTAAATTAAACCAATTACTAATATCAATACCCATTGAAAACTACAAGGGCAGTGCCAGAGTGTACTGAGATGCAGTCAGAAGAGCAAAAGCTCAGCTTGAATTGAAATTGAGACTTCAAAAACTGCAAGAAAGGGTACAGGTATATAAACAACAAATAGAGAAGAAAAATATTGGCATGCTGTTAAACAGGAGAGGTGAGAGTTTCCTTCTCTGGCGAATTTCAAAACCCACCTGGATGCGTTCCTGTGCTGACTAACCTAGGTGATCCTGCCTTGGAAAGGGGGTTGGACTCAATGATCTCTGGAGGTCCCTTCCAACCTCTAAGGTTCTGTAATTCTGTAAAGTCTAAAAAGGCAAAAGTTCTCACCACTCATCTCTGTCTTTACCACTACTGTTTGTCCCAGACCTTGGAAAGAAAAATCTAGGTTGACACAAACACAGGCCCACCATCAGAGAAGAAAGAGTTGGAGCCAAACCATTACAGGAGTTTGGTGGTCCCAGACATTATCCAACTGAGCATACTGAGATAGCTGGCCAATGTTGTAAGGCCACTTTTCATGATCATTGAGAAGTCATGGAGAGCAGGAAACATCCCAGAAGACTGGAAGAAGGCTAATGCCACCCCATTTACAAGAAGGTCTAAAAGGGGCACACAAGAAATCATAGGCCTGTTAGTTGTACTTAAGTCCCTTAAGTTATGGAAATAAATCTGCTGGGGGAAGTTGTTGCGGAGGGGGTAATTAGCTACTGCGAGACGATATTTTAAAAATATTAATATATAGTTTATTAATATCAAATAATCAGAACTCGCACCACCCCGACCACCATTTAATGATAATAATAACAGGCTCTTTGCAACNAAGCCAGGACATTCACAAGCCTAATTTGGCCTGTTTAGGCCTACCACAACAGAAATCATAAATAAAATGGAGGATGTGGCTGGGAGAAGGCAGCATGGATTTTCCAAGAGCAGATTGTGCTTGACAAACTTGATTGCCTTCTACAACAAAGTAGTAGCTGATGTTAAGTGAGCAGTGGATGTTGTATAATACCTTGATTTCTCCAGGTAAGGAGAGTCACTTTACAGGAAGATCTGGATAGCCTGGAAGAGTGGTATAACAAGAACCTTAAGTTCAACAGTGACATTGGGGAAAGCATAATCCAGCAGGGCAGCAGAGACAGGGATCTACCTGTCTGGGAAGTAACTATGGAAATGGGCCTGGGGATCCTGGTGGACAAGAAGCTCAATATGAGCAAACAGTGAAATGCTGTGGCAAAGAAAACTAGTAGGATTCTTGATTGCATCACGGAGGGCATTGCCAGAAGAGATAAAGTCTTTATGTCACTTTATGCAGTACTTGACAGACTGTTGATATTCAGGTTTGATATCAAAAGATGTTTCTCTGAACATAATAAATCTAGGATCATCAGAATCTTTTCCATAAATTTTCATAGAATAGTTTGGATTGGAGGGGACCTTTAAAGGCCATCCAGTCTAATCCCCCTGCAACGTGCAGGAACATCCTCAATGAGGTTGCTCAATGCCTCCTCCAACACAACCTTGCACGCTTCCAAAATTGGAGCATCTACCACCTTTCTGAGTAACTCGCTTCAGTGATTCACAACACTCACTGTAAAAAAATCCCTTCTTTCTTCTATCTACTTTTTTTAAAATTAAAACCATTCCTCTTTGTCAGATCACAATAGGCCCTACTAAAAAGTTTTTTCTCATCAGCTCCCTTTAAGTACAGGAAAGCTGCTATAAGGTCTCCCCAGAGCCTTCACTTCTCCAGGCTGAACAATCCCAACTCTCTCACTGTCGGGGAGGGGTAATTAGGTACTGCGAGACGATATTATAAAAATATTAATATATAATTTATTAATATTAAACAATCGGAACTCGCACCACCCCCTACCACCATTTAATAATAACAATAGTAACAGGCTCTTAGCAACGTTATGGAAACAATATACAGGTCATAACAGGATCTGGAAATAACTGTTAAATATATATATTAACAGAACTCAAACCAAACTGGAAAAGAGGTTTGTGGTCAATGTACCACCTGCGGCCAGTACGCCGCTTGTTCACTAGATGGACCCGAGAAGCAGCTTTCTGCTTATGGCAGAAGGCAATCAATGATTACAAGAGGCTTGGTATTTATTCACAAAAATATATCACAGGAAAATAATACCCTAAGCACGTGGCGGGGTTTCCCGTGTTGCCGGGCTGAAAGTTGCCGGAGGCTTTAAAGTTTCTCCAGGCTCCTGAGCGCTGGGGAAGAGGAGACAATCTCTGACCTGATCCTGGCTGGCTCTGGAAGCAGGCTCTTACAGGCAGGATGTCTCACTGTATCACGCTGGCGAATGCGTGGAGGCAGCAGGCAGGATGCAAGCAGGCACCTGTAATGGTGGAAGGCACGCACCCCGTGTTCCCTGCTCCTTTATAACACAGCCCAAAGATCAATTGGACCTTTGGACACAAGATAGCCAATCAAATGGCAGTTACCCAAGATTTTGCCATATTGGGTGAAGCCATAGGCTTGCTTTATCCTTTTTTGGGCAGATCACGGGCCCTGCACAAGGCAATCATGTGCCCCCTAGCAACCACAGGTGATGGACAGGCCCCGGACCCCAGACTTAGTGGCGCCAGGTCCTTTGTCCCCTTTCCCGCGGTTGCTCTCTCCCCAAAACAGCAGAAAAACATGTCTGCACAAACCAGAACATGTACAAGCCCAAGAGGCCTGTTTAGGCCTACCACGACACTCACCCTGTCCTCATATGAGAAGTCTTCCATCCTTTTGAATATTTTTGCATCCTTTCTCTGGACCCACTCCAACAGCTACAAATCTTTCTTGCTTTGAGAACCCTGCATAGGGTCTCAGCAGAGCAGAGCAGAGGAGCAGAATCACCTCCCTTGAGCTACTTGCCACACTTCTTTTGATGCAGCCCAGACCATATTTTATCAAATATTTTATCAAATATTAAAACAATTAAATTAATTGTCACCACACTCCTGTATATAAGCTTATCTAGAAATTTACTTCATATTTACAGGTATTTTTTCTTATTCTGTCCAGGAATATATTAATAAATAATTTACATCTATTTGTTTTGCACCAGCATTATCCCTCAATTTAATTAGTTCTTTCTCACTTCTTCCATGCCCCCAAATGTTTAGCTTAACATAATTCAATGACTCCTCATAGAAACAAGTCAAGTCCTTTAACCTCTTTTCATAAGCTTGATTTTCCATTAGTGTAATTATTTTGACATTTCTCTGAACCTATTTCAATAAAAGTTCATTAACGTGGATAACCAAAATTGTGCATTGCATTCTACATGAACTCTTAACTACTTTTTTTTTTTTGTGTTATTACTACAGAAATGATGGTTTTATTTTGTTTTGTTTTCATTTATGAATATGATAATCAGATTCCTGATTTTACAGGATTTTCCATCTATATGTTTCTTTTTAAATACATAGTTTCTCTAATATTTGTAATAGATGTGATCTAACAGTGGAAATGATTCCTTGATCTACAACCTATGCCTGTGTTCATATAGCCCTGAAACTACCAAGGCACATGATGATAGATGTTCCCTCCACTACCCCAGAGCCTTTTCCACAGAGCTGCTTCATTCCTCCAGCCTTTGTGGATCATCAGAACAGCAGCCTTACCCTCAAGTTTATGAACTGATCCCCTTAGTTTCTGTCATCTGCAAACTTGATGAACATGCCCTCCATTACCTCCTCTAGTTTGTTACTGAAAATTTTAGACAAAATAGAACCTGGCATAGACTCCCAGCTGGGTACAGCTCTTGTTAAAAGATAAAAATATATTTTTGTTCATCTAATTGTTCATTCAGCGACTGTTAGAAATGCCTAAGAAATCTGAATGCACACAAGTCCATGGGGTCTGACGAGATTCACCCACGGGTCCTGAGGGAACTGGCAGATGAAGTTGCTAAACCACTGTTCATCATATTTGAAAGGTCATAGCAGACTGGGGAAGTTCCTGCTGACTGGAGAAGGGCAAACATAACACCCATCTTCAGGAAGGGAAAAAAGGATGACCCTGAGAACTACAGACCAGTCAGCCTCACCTCTGTGCCTGGCAAGATCATGGAGCAGATCCTGCTGAAAGCTCTGCTAAGGCAAATGGGAAACAAAGCAGAGGTGATTGGTGGTAACCAGCAATGGCTTCACCAAGGGCAGATCTTGCCTGACAAATTTAGTGGTTTTTTATGATGAAGTCACAGCGACAGTGGACAAGGGAATAGCAACTGATGTCATCTACCTGGACCTGAGTAAGGCATTTGACTCTGTCCCACATGACATCTGGGTCACCAAGCTGGAAAAGCATGGACTTGATGAGTGGAGCACTGCTGGATAAGGAATTGACTGGATGGTTGCACGCAGAGAGTGGTGATCAAGGGCACAATGTCCACCTGGAGACCAGTGNCGAAGATGATCAGAGAGCTGGAGCAGCTCTGCTACAAGGACAGGTTACAAGAGTTGGGGCTCTGCAGCCTGGAGAAGGTTTCGAAGAGACCTTATAGTAGCCTTCCAGTATCTGAAGGGGGCCTATAGGAAGACTATTTACAAGGTCTTGCAATGAAAAGACAAGGGGCAATGGGTTTAAACTGGCAGAGGGGAGATTTAGACTGAATGTTAGGAGGAAGTTCTTTGCTGTGAGGGTGGTGAGACACTGGCACAGGTTGTGGCTGCTCCCTCCCTGGAGGTGTTCAAGGCCAGGTTGGACAAGGCCTTGAGTGACCTGTACTAGTGGGAGGTATCCCTGCCTATGGCAGGGGGTTGGAACTAAGTGATCTTTGATGTCCCTTCCAACCTTATCATTCTATGATTCTATGATTCTATGTTATATCCAATTTTGTCCACTCACTGCTATATCCAAAATTGTTACGGGAGAGAGTACTAAATACATTGCTTAAGTGAAGGACATGCGCTCCTTCCACATCTACATATCCAATCATTTTTTCCTAGAAGATAATCGAGTTGGCAAGGCACAATACAGGTTTGGTAAATCCATGTTGACTGATCCCACTTGCCTTCTTTTGTTTCCTGAGAATCAAGGATACTCACACTGTGATTTTTCCAGCGAATCAGTGACTGGCTGACCTTAGTTGCCCAAACTGACCTCTTGAGTCTTTTGAAGTTGACTATGACATTTGCTCTGATCTAGTTGCAACAAATGTTTTCCAATCTTCTTAATTTTGCAAAGATAATACAAGAAGTTCTTGCAAGGACATGGTCATCTTTGACTTGTACATAGTGTGTCACGTCCCTTGGACTTTCAATTAATCCTTGACTCAATCCTCACTCATCACTATTGTCTTTCCTCCTTGAACCCTGCCTCCAGGCACAGACTTCAGATAATTTTTCCAGTTCTGTTAATTCCAAAATGTTTTTTTTTTCTACAAAACATTTGCAGTCATGAAGTGTACTCATTATCAAACTATTCAACCCAGTATAACACTTGTAGCCAGACTTGTTCCCCAGACACTTAATTTTAGTCACCAAAGCACACTCAATGATATGCTCTGAAGTATCATAATCACAAGATTAGAAGGTTTCACTTGCTCATTAATCCCTCTGCTTCAAGAAGGAGATTTTTACTTGCAACATTTCATAGGCTGGTGACCACAGCTGTAAGTTTGGTCTGTTAGATTCTTACAACTTTAGTCAAGTACCTGGAACTTCTAATTTCTGTCTCAGTTTTCAAAGCTCTTGGTTGTTTTTCAGAAAGTGTTCTGATAGCAACTGTGGTTCCAACTAGGTGATGATGAAATAATTCTTATTAATTGTCTTTATTCTTAGTGAAAGAAAGGAATATGTCACTGAGGAGAATTTAATGACACCAAAAATCCCTGAATACAAGTTCCATGGTCTTTGAGAAAAACAAGGAACATAACTTAAATGAACAGGTTATCTTTTGATTGTTTAGGAAATTATGAGATTGTGCTAAGCGGATTTAATCATAGAATCATAGTCATAGAATGGTTCCGGTTGGAAGGGACCTCAAAGATCATCTAGTTCCAACCCCCTGCCATAGGCAGGGACACCTCCCACTAAAACAGGTCACTCAAGGCCTCATCCAACCTAGTCTTGAACACCTCCAGGGAGGGAGCAGCCACAACCTCCCTGGGCAACCTGTGCCAGTGTTTCACCACCCTCACTGTAAAGAACCGTTTTCTAACACCTAGTTTGAATCTCCCCTCTTCCAGTTTAAACCCATTACTCCTCATCCTGTCATTACAAGACCTTGTAAATAGTCCCTCACAGACTTCTTGTAGGCCCCCTTCAGATACTGAAAGGCCACTACAAGGTTTCCTCGAAGCCTTATCTTCTCCAGGCTGAAGAGCCCCAACTCTCTCAGCCTGCCCTCATAGGAGAGGTGCTCCAGCCATCTGAGCATCTTTGCAGCCCTCCTCTGGACTTGATCCAACAGTTTGATGTCCTTCTTGTGTTGGGGGCTCCAGATTTCTTGTACACTTTGCAATAAAAAAGTAATTTCCAACGTGTTCAAGAACTTACTTTATACTTCCAGTCTTCTTTCAATTTGTATCAAATAGTTCAAGTCTTAAAAACTGGGTTGGTGCTTCTCTTCTGCTAAATTTGCCTTTAGAGTTTCATTGAACTTGAGAATGTTCCAGACAAAATTCCTGGTTTGTTTAAAATGAAAGTTAGACAGCTTGGTTGACATTTCTACCACTGAAATTTTCCTTATAGTTCCTGCTGCTTTTCCTATGTTTGTAGTTCCTTTACCTCTATGCTGATCCAGTTTATACTAGACTTGATGTCCTCGACGAACAGACAAAATAATATAAAACATAACAAAAATACATAGAGTAACTACAAAACATTTGTCAGCTTTCTAGAAAGCATTCCTTATTATGGTGTATAGAGAAAAACAGATTGCTAGAAACCTTCAGGGTGTTACTAAAAAGCACTTTGAAGGAATTTGTATTAGGACAATTTTTTGAGTGAATGGCTTTATAAACATCATCACAGTTGCTGCCTAGTATGGCTTACACATTTCTTAGTATTCTCTCTATTTAAAAATACATCACTCACATATTTCGTCTTTGCAAGGAATGTCATATATCCCAAATCTTTATGCTAAAGATTTATTATTAATGATCCTTTAAACATGAAAGAGAAATTATTGTTGTATCTAAACATATAACTCTTGCACCATGTTAAATACTTGTAGGGCATTAATTCATTATGCTCTTCAGCTACCATTCTAAGGTGGTACAGTTATTTATTGGGTAGTATCTACCAGCCTAGTAGAAGTATCTAAGACAGTCTGGTGAACTAGAATAGCACTAGATGACAATTCTTATGCAACCGATTTACTGTCATATTGGCAGGCTTATCAGCTGACTAGTCTCCTTTTAGTTAACTTGCATAGCTTATAGATCAGGCTTAATTTAAAACTTATCCAATTAGCTTTCAAGTTTCTGGACAGTTGTTGTGTTGTTTGTGTTGTCTCCTACTTTCTTTCAGTTGCTGCATTTATCACTGAGCAGTCAGTCAGAGGGAAAAATAAATAAAAAAGCATTTACTGGAGGTTTTTGCTCTGTCCTGAGTTTTATCTTCAGTATTGCACATTTATGTGTATGAACACAAGTGTCCCATGGAGTAGAAAGTAACAGAAGGAGGTAACTAATTCAGTGGGATATATAACTGCCCACTTTCTTGGTCCATCTTCTTCCATGAGCCAGCAGTGTGCTCAGGTGGCCAAGAAGGCCAACGGCATCTTGGCCTGTGTCAGGAATAGCATGACCAGCAGGATCAGGGAGGTCCTTCTGGCCCTGTATTCTATGCTGGTTAGGCCACGCCTTGAGTGCTATGTCCAGTTCTGGGCCCTTCAATTTAAGAAAGATGTTGAGGTGCTTGAATGTGTCCGGAGAAGAGCACCAAGGCTAGTGAGGGGGCTGGAGCACAGCCCTACATGGAGTTGTTGAGGGAGCCTGGAGTGTGCAGCCTGGAGAAGAGGAGGCTCAGGGGAGACCTTATTGCTCTTTACAACTACCTGAAAGGAGGTTGCAACCAGGGTGGTCTCTTCTCCCAGGCACCCCGTGACAGAACAAAAGGACACAGTCTTAAACTGCACCAGGGCAGGTTTAGGCTGGACGTTAGGAAGAAATTCTTCACAGAAAGAGTGATTGCCCATTGGAATGGGCTGCCCAGGGAGGTGGTGTAGTCATCGTCTCTGGAGATGTCTAAAAGGAGGCTGGATGAAGCACTTAGTGTCATGGTTTAGTTAATTAGAAGGGTTAGGTGATAGGTTGGATTTGATGATCCTAGAGATCTTTTCCAAACTGGTTAATTATGTGGTTCTGTGATTCTCTATTCTTTTAACTTCTCCAGAATCTATTGAATCAGGAATTCTGGAAACTGACCCTTTATAATACCTTTATCATCTATTCACGAACTTGTCAATAAACCTGATGATATATCCATAACCTCCTGTGGCAATAAATTCTGCAAACTTACTATCCATTGGGAAATATGTTTTTTTCCTCTGTTTGTTCTGAACTGGGTTTTCACAAGTTTCAATAAGATCAGGAAGTCCTGGTACTGTGTGTTTTGATAAATTAGAAGTCTTCATTCTTCCTATCTGCCACCATGGAATTTTTGTAAGTCTTTGTCCCTTCTTCTTTCTAAATTTAAGAATATCAGATATTTTTTTCTATCTTTTAAAATTGTGCTTTTCCCATTCCCTTATGTACTGCTCTCCTTTTACCTCCTATAATCCATTCTATTCCATTTCATCCCCTTTGAGATACACAGATCAAGTCTGTATACAGTACTGAAGACACCAGTCCAATAAGCTTTTTTTTTTATAGTGGTAGAGTTGTCTCTTATGCTACACAATATTTTACTACCTTTCTTTGCTAGCATGCACGTTAAAACAATGACTGTAAAGAACTTTAAGATTTCTTACTAGACTGTAACTAGTAGGTATAACTTGGAGGCACTTTTCTGATACGGTTTGGAAACCACACTTTGTAATAGGAATATATGTCAGTTTTCAATTTCAAGAAAGATCTATGCAGAGTTTATGTTTTGATGCTAATTTATTAATAGAGTTTAAGTAATGTGTTTTAAATATTCTTGGAAACAAATATTGCTGGAGTCGTTGCTTTAGAGTTGTATTTCCTGGTGCTTGTAAGAGACAATATATGTTGACTTATTTGCTTAAGTCTAATTTCAAGGAGGAGAAACATATAGACATACATAAGTCTAATAGTAGAAGAAAATGAGCATTGCGAAATGTTTAAGTGTCTGAACATCGTTCTTGTAAGTGTGTTAGTGCGTGGTGGTCATATAAGGATAATTCAAGATTTACGGGGATCTGATAATAAAATTTAAATTAAATGAGTCTGGAAAGATCATGAATCATTAAGGACATCTGTTATATGGTGTGTATATGAGAGCCTTGTTGAGTGACATACTGGAAATGAAATATGTTTACAATGTGCTACAGAAAGAAAAATGAGGCAAAAGCCAAGTGAGAAGTGGAATAAAGCCAGAAAAGGTTCATCCAGCATTAAAATCTTCAAAATAACATGTGGAAGATTGGTACTTTGGGAAATAAATGTATATTTCACATTGATTAATTCTCTGATAATCAAATGTTTTGAGGTAAAGTTTTTGCTTTTACTGATTTCTGTGATGATTTTGAAATAAAAGACACTCCTAATCCTTACAAAGGAAAGAAAGTAAAGCAAACTAGTCATACTGGACAATAAACTTTTACAGACTCAGGAGCTCTGATAAGCAAGGTCCCACGGAAAGAAAATCTAAGGAATAAGGTGTTTTAGAGAACTGATGATTCCTTAAAAAAACCCCGAATATTAGGGACACTAAGGCAAAGAATTGCTGTGAAGAAGAATAATAAGAATTTAATAGGTAATGAATTGAATTAAACAGAGTAAAATTTAAGGTAATGCATGACCTTAAACTGGAAAAAAAAAAAGAGCACACAGAAATTAGATAGTAGGCTAAATTACTAAAGGGATAGAATTGCTAAATGGAAGCAATGAAAGCTGAGGAATTACTAATTGAAGAGTATCAAACTATTAGCAAAAACTCAGAGACTGATGTACAAAATGAAGTACCTCAGTCCAAGCACATCACAAGAGAAGCAAAAGGTCATTCTTACTATATTAGAATTAAAAAAAAAAAAAAATATGGTAACACGAGAAATAGTTCATTACACAGCGAAGAAGCAAAGCCATTGAAGATTATGATGATGAGCTGAAACATTGAATGAGTTTTTCCTTTTCTGGAGACTACGTTCAACTATGGTCAGATAGAAAAAGCAGTGGGGAGTCTGAACCATACATTAAAAAAAAATGTTAAAAAAAAAGGGCAAGAAAATGATTTGGTAAGTTTTATTTTGAGTTTATTAGAATACTGATTGGTTTATATATATGATGTCAGGTAAGGAAATTGTATTTCAGATGAATTTCTAAAAGAGTATAAAACCGGGAAATTACTTAGGGTAGTTATCACAGAGATGTTGTCAAAATCTTTCTAATAGAAAGCAATCTAATGATTATAGTAATTCCCAGCAATATCATGCTGTTACTGAGAAACAAATATTATTGCAAAATATATACTGTATTAAGACTGGACTGAATACCTGAAGAATGCTGGAGGCCAACAATTTGTTTTCAGGAAAAAAACAAAAAGTATGATCAATGGCGTCTTAGGAAACAAAAGATGAAAATAAAACCTAGTAGTTATTTTAACAAACGAAAGAGCTGTTAAAATAAGAGGAGACAGAATTTGTTGTTGAAATCCTCCACTCAATGGCATTTAAGTGAAAACTCTTAATCAAAATTATCATTAATCATCAAATTATCTTGCCCAGGGATTTTGTAGAGTATTCTGCAGGAGACAACATACATAATAAAATGGAACAGATAAAAATCTGTTAGAAAACTATGTTACAGAGATGAATTGTATGTTGGTAAACTTCTTTGACACTTCAAATGAAAACTATTGTATAAGGAAAAAAATATAGTCTTGTATTACTAACTCCATATATCACAGACATTTGTGGATGAACGCAAACTGTAAACAAGATCATCAGACTGATAATCTTTGCAGACCTTTCTCCACTCTGTCAACCTTATTTAGAATTTACTCAGTGTGTGCATTAGGAACTGCTGAGTTTCAAAACAGTTCAAAATAATCTTACTGTTCCACAGCAGGCGTTTGTTGCACTGCAACATTTCTTAAATATTATTGAAGGACAGATGTTTGCCTATTTGAGTGCCAGTTTTCCTACTGAAGATCTGTTTCCAAAAATGGATGAAAACAACAACAACAATAACAAAAAAGAAGATAAAAAACAGTGTGACCAAGAAGAAAAATGTACAGTTAGTTTTCTTATAACTTTTGAGCTAATAAAATATATGTGAGTGTAGAAAGTAATTTTCATCAAAGAGAAGTTTCTTGGATAATGTAGAATCATTAATAAAATTAAACAAAAATCTTGCCTAAGGATATTTAAATGGAAAATATTCTCTTAGATGTTCTTTCTATACAATCTTATAGAAAGACAGAAGACTGAATTTCAGTTATCCGATTAGAACTACTGCTTATTTCCAACACTTTTGTTTTTGAATTAGTCATTCAGTTGTATGAATGCAATGTAAACAGTAGCAGATGGAGAAAGAATTTACTGTGATCTCAGAGAAGCAAATAATGCAGTAAAGAAACAATGACAACAAGATGCTTTTCATGCAATCTGTCTTCCTTCACATTTACAGACCAAAATACGTAATTTTATGATTCTTTAGTAACATTTATGCAGATAGCGATGCTACCAGATGATTTTCCAACCAAAACTGGACAGTACCTTTTATTTATAAACATTATTGCTAAATCTTATCCAACTTAACACAACTAACCAACTACTCAGACTTCTAGCAGTGATTTCAGTCTCTATTTGTATGCGATTCCATGAAAGATAACATCATCCCGTAAAGAACTTACACATAGTGGTAAAATACTTAGATTTTTACCAAGACACCTTAAGGTCTTTCTCTTTCCTGAAGGATGAGAATGGTGATTGTTGTTGCTTCACTTCTTATAAGTGACAGGAAGAGTGATGATGCATTACTGGATACCAATTTAGCGTCATAGAAGCACAGAATCTATGAACTTTTTCAATGTCATAATTAACCTTTCCAGTATTTCCCCTTATAGGCTTACTATCAAAATGTTAATAATAGCTGGAGTTCTGGAAATGCATCATCACCTTTTTAGGGAAGGCTGGAATTTCTGGTAGCTTTTTTGTATTAAAAAATATATTCTTCTCAGTCAAGAATTAGATGGCAACTCAGTTCTCTAAGCTTTTTAAAATCTCTTGTGCTGCTTCCAAATTTTAACCTTTGGTGGTTTATCTTTTGAAGGCTTTGGAGAATATGAAATAATTAATGAAATGGCCAGTGTAATGCACTGAGCACAGCTGTTGGTGTGCAGTCTGATACTGTTTTGTATTAGTTATTTTATGGGAAATTATACTGTTAAACTAAAGGTAGATGTTTAGCAACTAATATGTACAAACACAGCTTTCACCTCATAAAAAAACCCTACAACACAAACCCTTGAGTTTTTCCTAACTTCATTTTTTATACATTACTTCTCACTTTTCAAAACAAGGCACATTTTCTGCCAAACAAGATCTATTTTGATCAGAACTGAGTCTCTGTCCTGTTTGTCCTTCCCCCAGCACCCTTACTGACTCTCTGATTTTTCATACAAAGTGGTTTCCACATAGGTTGTTCTGTTGAGTGATGATTTGCTTTTTGAACCATCAAGCACTATTTTCAAAGAAAAGGAAACAATTTTGGCAGATTTTTGTGTGCATCGAATTTTCTTTTTTTGACGTCTTATTAAAACATTCAGAGGTTTTAGATGTACTTGGCATAAGCCTTTTCTGCGAGTATCTACTTTGCTCTGATGTAGTCATACATAAAATCCATTTATTGCCTTATAATTTTTTTTCATAATCATAATTCATACAAATAATTCTTGGAAGTCAGGGTAACTAAGTGTAGCCTAAAAATGAAGAGTAGCATGCAGATTCTGGGTCATACTGCTGGCACGTTGTCTGTACTATTTATGCATTTAAAAATTCTGACTCCCTTTAGAGAAAAATATTGGATAAAGGATTGGGGGGTTGAAATGATTAGTCTTGGCAATGTGCATTTTATTTAGAAATTATAAAAGCTGTGGTGTTGGGAGGATGAGCAAGATGTAGTCTGGTAGGGTCAAGCCCTAGAACACCCTTTAGAAAATATCCAGGATCAAGTGGACCAACCCTGTATCATACCAGGATGAAGAGAGCAGCCTAAATGAAAAAAAGTGAAAGGAGGCAAGGCCATGCTCGGGATGGCAGGTGAACCTGCTGCCACTTGCCCACCCACTTGCCCTCGCAGGTGTCTCCACACAAGAAGTATGAGGCTCTGATTCACAGAATCACAGAATGATAGCGGTTGGAAGGGATCTCTGTAGATCATCTAGTCCAACAATCTGCCAGAGCAGAATTCACCTAAGGCAGGATCCAGACTCCAGAGACAGAGACTTCATCACCTCTCTGGGCAGCCAGTTCTAGTGCTCCACAACCCTCAACATAAAAAATTTCCTCCTCGTGTTTAGATGGAATTTCCTTTGTTCAAATTTGTGCCCATTAACTCTTGTCCTGTCACTGAGCATAACTGAAAAAATATTGACCCCATCCTCCTGACACCCATTCTTTAAGTATTTATAAGCATTGATGAGATTGTCTTCAGTCTTCTCTAGATTAAAATGCCCCAAGTCCCTCAGCCTAAAAGAGATCCTCTAATCCCCTAATCATCTTCATAGTCCTTTGGTGTATGCTCTCAAGTAGTTCCATGTCCTTTTGGGAAGGCCAGAACTGGACGCGGTACTCAAGATGAGGCCTTGCCAGGGCAGAGTGGGACAATAACCTTCATAGACCTGCTTGCCACACTCCTCTTGAGGCATCCCAAAATACCACTGGCCTTCTTGGCCACTAGGGCACGTTTCTGGATCACAATCTTCCTGTTATTGTTTGTAGAAGGCCAGTTAATCAAGGATGTGGCTGACAGTCCATGTACATCAGAGATGTCTCCTAGGTCACAAGTGACTACCCCTTGTACCCCAACCACATCCACAAGGAGGAAAAGAAAGGTTATATTTGTAGATGACTCCATTCTGAGGGGAAAAGAGGGTCAAATATGCTGGGTTCCTCTTCCTTCTACTGCTCCCTTGAGCCCAGATTAAGGGCACCACTAGAATATATCCTGTCTAGATACAGTTCTTCAATGTAGATGGAGAGGAAACTGCAACCCATAGATCAAGGACAGGTTAGGTTGGACTTGGTGATTCTGAGTGTCTTTTCCAACCTAGATGTTTCTGTTATTCTGTGATTCTGTGTGACAATCAAAAGAGACTTCAAGGCCTTGGGATGTTTAGTAGGGGAATTTGAGGCACAGATTATTTTTAACTCCCTGCTTCCACTTGCAGGTAGTGACATTGGAGGGGACAGATGCAGTCTGTTAGTACATGGCTCTATGGCCAGTGTCACTGACACAATTTTGGGGTTTTCAACAATAGCATGATCTACAAGGCATCAAGACTGTTGGCATCAAATGGGATTCACCTTTCTCAAAGAGGGAAGACAGTCAAAGGGAGTTCATTGACCAGGCTTTATATTAGAGGGGGACAAAATCAGGCTTCCCTGTGACAAGCTGTGGTATGACAGACTGTGGTTAGATAGACGAGGTCTTAGTAAGATCCCTTCACCTGTTTCCCTGAGATGTGATGGAGACACTGAAGCATAGTTCAAATCTTTATGGAGATGAGCTGCAGGCTCCTGAGGTAGTGGGAGACAACAGAGAAACATCTGTGAAATACCTCAAGGGACTTATGGGTTGTTCATCTAAGAAAGTAATGCAGATACTGTGGAACCTGTTGAGGCTTGAAAAAGTATTGGAACTCAAACCTGAGAGGGAAGAATGTAAGAGAAACCTCAAATTTAAAGTCACAGAACCTGAAAATTGCTGATACATACAACAGGTAGTGCGGAGTGCAACAGGACAAGGGGTAATGATTTTAAACAAAAGGACAGATTTAGATCAGGTGCAATGAAGAATTTATTTACAATGTACATAGTGAAATATTGGAACAGGTTGCCCAGAGAGTGTTAAATGTCCCATCCATTTCAAGGTGAGGTTAGATGGGGCTCTGAGCAGCCTGATCTAGCTAAAAATGTCCCTGCTTACCACAGGATGTTGGACTAGTTGAACTTTAAAGGACCTTTCCAACCCGAAACATTCTGTGGTTCTATAATTCTACAATTCTAGGACTCTAGGATTCTGCACCCTGACACAATGCTCAGATCACCTCTGAAATCTGATTAAAATGATTACTACTCTATCATATTTATAGGGCCAAAAATCTTATTTTAAAATTTTATATATATATA
>WBNM01002825.1:0-13702 GCA_013399055.1 Ramphastos sulfuratus
TACCCTTAAACCAGCACAAGAGCAAGATTTATTTCCAGTTTCTGACTCCTAGGTTCCCAGTGAATTGGTAAGTCAGAGGAAGTACTTGTCTGTCGCAGACAAGGTCAGCTTTTCAACATCACTTGCTCTTTTGGTGCTTCAAAACAAATCTTCACAGTTCATGCCATTCGAAGAAAAAAGCCCCTTTCCTTTTTCAGTGTCATTACTCTGATCTGCTGGACGTCACAGCTTTAAACAGTAAATGCAAAAAAAAAAAAGTTTTCTTTTTGCTGTTGCTTTTTTTCCTTCTCTGAGTGATTTCTTACCCTCAGAAAAGGATGTGATGGCAACATGTCATGTGCTTTTTTATCATATTAAGGGAGAAAAAGAGTATTACGAGTATCTCGATACTGATTTATAAATACCATTCATAGGAAAAAATGAACCGGAGCCACCAAGCTTCTAATGTAAATTGAGAGGAAGAAGAGGTATATCCACCAAGTATTTTTCTCTTTGTTTTCCTTGGCCTGTATGTTAAACAAATATGTACAAATATTGAGCAGTGTAATACAGATCACTGGGCACAGTGCTGTTATTTGACTTAATACTTTGAAGTGCTTGTGTTTTACTTAAGAGGCAAATTCTTCCTATCCTTGTACACCAGGTAACAACAAGCCAAACCCATGGATTATCTCACTTCTACAAAATAAAGTGGCATATGCATGTGCTCACAGGCACAGGTTTCAAGGGAAGTGTATTTCTGACTTAAGTGTATGAATTTAGAGGACACAGCTGGAAAATAAAATAAAGATAAAAAATGAGAGATACCCATCTCAGTCCCAGTTTCGCTACCTTCACTAGCAAGATGAACTGATGCTGCTGCAGGCAGTAGGAAAGGACAGAAAGTGATGAGGCAATGGTGCAAAAACACACACACCCCCCCTCCAATAATTTCTTCAGTGCTCCAGACTCTCCCTGTATTCACACCTGCTCATCAGTATTTTGGCTTGATTTTAAGAAGTACTGTTTGGGAGGTTGATTTTTTTTACGTAGTTCAAACCGGCTTTGCAGCCTTTCCTCCACATAAGAAGCTTAAAACCAGTGTAGTTTGAGGATTTAGATGTAAGTGGTTTAAGCCATATTTGAGTCTCAGATTGTTGCCTCTTAGCCGTGTTTGAAAGATGCGCATTTAATTTGCTACCTTATTTGTACAAGCCTGCAGAATCTATCACGTATAGACCTTTGAAGTTAAAGTAGAATTTAATCCCTTGAAGTTTGATCATGTTCGCTGCTGTTGTGAATCACAATAATATTTTTTTCTCATAATGTTCCTTTAATGGTCAGTTATTCTTTATGAAAATATATTTTTAGTAAAAGCTTCAGGTCTGAACAAACCCATGCCATGGCTTCTTCTCACTTCTCTCCATCTTCTCAGTAGTGTGGCACAGAAAATGACTGAGAAACTCAGGCAAATATATTGTAAGAAAGCTACATATTTTGATTTCTAAAAGAGTAAGGTTATATATAGCATTTTTATGGATAAGAAGTTTAACTGGCATTGCCATTTTGTTGTTGAGATTTCTCTGCATTCAAAAACGTTCTACAAAACCATACAGCCATCCGAACATTGTCCAATTAGAACATAGTTTTAGGCTTATTGTTTGGTTGGTTTGAAACAAAACTTCAGAGTAATTGCTGAGGTTTGGATGACGATGTAGTAGAGGGGAGATGACCAAGGGGCAGCAGGGAATTCTGGGTCTGACCTGTGTGGCAAAGCTTGACTGAAAGTCATGCGATGCTTGACAGGTGAAAGACAGCCTTGGAACACAAAGGGAGAAATTGGGTTTTTTCTCTTGTAGAACTACTCACAAATGCCAGCATTTAGTGTCAGTTCAAGATTTATTGAAATACATGAATGTTAAGAATTCCCTTGTATATGAGAAGGCTTGGATGCATTCCTTCTCTGAATGGAGGTTGCCAAAAGAATGTTAAATCATAAATAGAGAAGAAGTTTCCTTCTGAAAAGTTGTATGAGTAAATGGAAAGGTGAAATTATAAAGGTAAGTACTTTACAGTGAGCTGTGTGGTGGGCTGAGAATTCATCTGGTGGTATTTTTCATTTCTATATCTTAATAACATTCTATAACTTCATTTCTGTAACTTCTGTAACTTTCTTTTCTATAACCACAACTACACTCTAGTTAATGATTAAAATTTTGTTCCACGTCACGTATTACTTCATAAATTAATTCTGACGTCATTCCTTTGTCCACTGTGTAACTGCAGTGTGTTTCTCAGAACGTAATTCTCAGTTCAGTAGTAACATTGTTTTTTAAAAGGGTGGAGGAAGGAAAAATGTGCATTTCATTTGAGACATTTTCTTTTTCACTTTTGTGTATCAAAAGACCAATAAAAGATTACTGTACTTTACCGTAGATTGCATAAAATTGACATGTTGACTGCCAGCATGTTTACTGCCATAGATTGTATAGAAATACTATACAGGAAAGTGGAAGTAAGGAAGGCACTTTTGAAATAAACTCAGCATGCAAAGCAAAATATCTGGGAAAATAGACTTTTAAATTGTTTTAACTTGCATTTGTTCTATTAATTTAAAAAAATCCACTTAACCTACATGTATTTACTTTCATTTTAGCCTCAAGAAAAATATCTTATGAATGTAGAGAGGGTTCTTTTAGATCTATGTGAAATTTCAAAGGGCATATGTTGTGCTTCACTTAATTTTGAACAAGTGTTTTCAGTATGAATCCCTGTGTCTTAAAATTAACATAGCTTGTTTGCCTTGCTTTTAATGCAAGCCTTTAGTCTTGCAATTAAATCTAATTTTTTTCCCCCAGAAACTTGCCATGACCTTTTGTACATGTGGTTGCATTATTTGCTTTGCAGTGCTTGCATTTCCACTACTTCAGTTTGGAAGTGAAAAGCATAAGGAGGGCTTCCAAGTTGCTGGTTCCAAATTTAGTCTCTCAGCATGTGGTTCAAGCCAGCTCCATGGTTTTCTGAGGTGCATATCAAAGCCCTGGACTTCTTACATCATCTAGGATTTGTCCTTTGTCTTTTTAGCATGGAAGAATGCACTAGAATGCATTGTTTTCAGAGTGTTAATGGCTCAGGATGCTGTGATTTTGGTGAGCACTGTACAACTCCCCAAACCTTCTGCATGTAACTACTTTCTGAATTGTTTATGATTTATCTGTCCAAAACTGTATGTTCATCACTGTTTGCACAGTGTACAACAAGGCTCAATTTCAGCAAACCATTTCAAAATAATTTTTCAAGCAGATAGGTTTTAATTTTATGGTCTTGTTGCTTGGCTTTTGACATATTATTCCTACACAACTCTCAGACTAGTTGTCTTATTGGTAACTTTGGTGAGTATCTTTGTTGTCAGGGTAGCATGTCCATTCTTAGTCTCCTGTTCTTCAGTAAGATATACCTCTAGAGTACATCTCATGAGGGAGTAAGTCATCGTACTGGAGATGGAATGTAAGTTAACACGCAGAATATTTCCCATCCTACGTTTACTTAAATAACTCCACATATGGTTCTTCATGGTGATCAATAACAGTCTATCCAAACTAACTTTACAGCTGCACTATCACTTCAAGTTTTCCAAGAGAACTGTTCTCTGGAGTATAGTTTTCTGCGTCTTTAATCTTTCCTTCAGGTTTTTTCCTGGTATTTGTACAAGTTGTCAGTTAGGATGCCTTCCTGCTAGCCAGAAGTACTAGCATTCCAAACTCCCTCCTTCATGGATTAGATAACAGAAAGGGGCAGACCCATTAACATTAATACTGCTATAATGATTTACAGCCCTTCAAGTTGTCTGATTATCAGTAAATGGATTGTACAGCAGGTTTCTCTCTTGCTTTCCACCCCCCCACCCCATTTCCCTTTTCTGGTTTATTTTGAACACCATTTTCTGACTGCTCTACATGGCAAGCCTAGAAGATACTGCAGGCTGTCTCCCTGGCTTACTTTAGTGAAGCCTCACTTTCACTTTCCTTAATACATGATACTAAGTAATCCTTTTGGTTGTTGTCTGCCTTGCCCTGTCTCTTTCCTCACCATTTTCTATTTTTTTCAGTTCTCTCACCAGTCACTCCTGAGATTATCAATCCCAACCTTTCTGCTGCTTTGCTCCTTTTTCTCCATTGATTTACTCATAAATATTCCATGTATCTCTTGATACATTTTTTTATCTCTGTGCTTACCCTTCACACTTGTTACAGCATCATGTTTTCTTCGAGTAGCCTTGAAGAGTGTTGTTACCAGGCAGACTTTTTCCATTCATGATCTCACTGACTGAACAGCACTATCATCCTACCTCTTCTAGAAATTTAGGCCGGCAACTGCTGCTTAGTAGTTCTCAGAGCTGTTTTAAACAAGCTGTCTCACCCATGGGTATTTGCAATGCCATGTCTCACACAAGAACTTAGAAACAAGAACTTAATGAATTTCTCCCAAGTTGAGTTGACATGACTGCAGTTTTCATCTTCATTACAGCCACAGTGCCATTATCGCCTCTTTTTTGGCCGTGTTGCCTACTGTGTCCTCGAGGCTCCACAGAATCTCTTGGCTCCTTCCCAGCTCTTTAATTCCATGCTTTATGATCTGTACTTTTCTTCTGCACTACCCATATGTAGATATTACCTCCTGCTCCAGGTATTGTCTCCAACTGAAATTTTGCTAAGCCTTTTTGCAGTTTTCCTGCACTCCTGGGTTCAAATTTGGGTTTTACTCTGTCCTTCAAGGCCAGTTTTCAGGACATCTGCTTGATCTGTTCTTCCTGTCTGCTTTCTTCCTTCTCAGAGTCTTCTTTCAAGAAGGTTTTTTTGTGGGTTGTTTTTTTGTTTTTTGGGGTTTTTTTTTGGGTTTTGGTTTTTTTTTTTTTTTTATTATTCTTTTTTTTGTTTTCTCAGTAGTTACTGTTATGGCTCACTTGATTGGTAGGGGTTTTTTTCTCTCTGTTTCTCTCCATCTGTGATGGTGTGCTATTGCCAGATCCATTTGTGGAACTACAAATGGGAGTCAAACAAAAACTGTAAGTTGATATCAGAGAACTCTGATTCAGATCCTGGAAGGAAGGTTGTGCTTATGCTTTGGTTGCTGACACTTTTGGCTTTGGGAAATTAAAGCTAAGGACAAGTATTCATAACTCTGCATGCTTTTCTTTTGTTGAACAGTTTGAGAGTCTGAAGAGCAAGGCTGTAAGTCATTGACATTTGTCTTTGACTAGAAGTGATTAGTAAATATATTTAATGCTTGGCTGCCCTGCTTTCTAAACCATCTGCCAAAAGTATCTAGCAGGTAACATAGTTCTAGGCTTACTAGGATTTACTGCTTTCTGCATTCCCTTTGCTACTTAAGTATGTTTAGAAATAAAAATGTTTTATCTGCTGAATATTTAAAGTATTTGTCACTTCTCCACTTTAAATACACTTGGACCATACATATAAATGCTGAGTTTTTTTTGTTTGTTGTTACCAGCTTGCCAGCTGTGTTCATTGTATGTATGCTTTCTTGGTTGACGTACCTGTAGAAGCCCTTCTTGTGCTCTCAGCATTCCTATGCCTGTTCTTTCCAGGATACCTGTCCCTGCTTCCACTGCCTGTGCAATGTCCTCTTGTTGTTTGATTTGACCATCAGGCCTTGAGTCAGTCATGCCAGTCTCTTGCCTTCCTTGACTTCCATGTTCTTACACTTGGGATTGAGAGTTCTTGCATCGTATGGAAAGCACTCTTAAAGATCTGCCAGCTGTGTTCTGCTCCCTTGTCCCTGAGGGCCATTTGCCAGGGGGTCCTACTGACTAACTCCTTGAGGAGCTAGAAGTTTGCTCCCTAAAATTCAGGGTCCTGACTTTACACTTTCCCTGATTCCTGTCTCTCAGGACTTCAGCCTCCACCAGAGTAGGGTCACTGCAGCCCAGGTCTGTAGTAGACATCACCCTCAAGGTTCCTCTTGTTTCCTCTCTCTCTAGATTTTTATTCATAAGCTTTCAACCTGCTTGTGGCTGTTACCGAGAGACAGCTCTTCACTATGCATTTCTTGACACAAAGGGTGACACCTCCACCCATCATTCCTATCCTGTCCCTTCTGAAGTGCCTGTAGCCATCACTAGCCACACTTCAGTCATAAGATTCATCCCAAAACCTCTCAGTAATGGCAACTAAGTCATAGCTATCTAGCAGCATGATTGCTTCCAGCTCCTCCTGTTGACTGACCATACTGTGTGCATTTGTGTAGAGGCACTTCAGCTGAGCTGTCAGCAATGTCACCTGTTTAGAATACACCTTAATTACTTTGAGACAGTTCACCAGTGTTTCCCTGTTGGTTCCTCTTTACCTAAGGAGGCCCTGGCTTGTCTCCATAAGACTTCAGGTGTGTTGCAGTGTATCCAGTATGATTCAGAACAATAACATGAGAGCCCTCACTGGCACCCTGGCCCTCTAACCCTGGTGTGTTGTCCTGTGACTTGTCACATGCAAGCCTGAGTGTATAGATGTATATACATACATGCATATATATATATATATACACACAAAGTGTTATAATGACTGCTGATTAAAAAAGGCATATGAAAACCTAAAACATGTTAAAGCTTTATCAAGATACACTTTAGCCGCGAAGTATATTAAGTTTCTGTTTTCCAAGACTTCCTATCAATGATGTTTAGTGATGACTATTAAGGAAGAATGTGGGTTTATTTTATTTTTTAAATAACCGAAATGGATTTTTACACATTGAAAATTGATAGAAGTGATTTTGATAATCCAGTTTGTGTTCTTATCTGTCTGTAAGTTCCTACTTCTTTTCCATTTCATACTCTAAAATCAACAGTCTTGTCTACATCCACAATCAGTCTAACAAAATAAAACCTGATAAACTGATGTTTTTAATATCACTGCAAAAATTGGAAGAAGAGGGAGCTGCTGTGTTATGGAAAAGCAGAGCTATATAAAACAAGGTGCTGAAATATTATGAAAAAGATAGTGAATAGTTTTATGAGCCAACACAAACACTTGTAAAGGCTGGAAAGCAGAATCATGTATTCCTAGGATACTGTACTTGTATAATTTTGACCTTTTAAGAGGACTAAGGATTTCTGTTATTAAAGGAAAGATTTTCCATTTCCTTATAGGAATATTTTTACTTGTCAGGCTATTGGAAATTGTAGGCAGCAGTCTGAAGCACTCTTAGATTAAATTACTCTTGTTGTTATATAAGTTATCTGCAGAACTGAAAAGGGAAAACAATGTCAATGTTGACTTTCAGCTGAAGAATCTCTCATTCCAGTTATTATTTCACAGTGAGAGAAATGTCAGTATGCTACTGCAAAGCCCATCTTGTTGTTGTTCTTACTGTATGCATTCAAACATGTTCCAAATGCATGGGCTATGTTTATTCATGGCGTGAAACCCCACAGTGGTATATTGCACTGAAGAAGGTAACCTTAATCCTTCTAAATGATTTTCCTTAACAGTACTGCAAATAGATAATGATGTTAAATGCATAATATTTACTTAAAACCAAACAGCAATACTGAAACTTGCATATAAGGAAGTTTTAATTATTCTTCTTTTCACTTCTGTATTTAATGATAGTGTTGGTTCAGTAATGTAATATCAGTTTATTCTCTCCTATTGAGATGTGGTCAAGTCACACTCAAACATGAGTTGATTGCTAACAGCAACAATTTTTCACATGTGAAACTCCTTCTAGTGTCTTCAGTGCAAACCTCTACTTTCAAAGTCAGCTGTGAGGTCATGGGTTGAGACTATTTCCATTCTGTATGTGGCTCATAAAAATGTGAAGCTCAGTTTTTGCAACATTTTTTCCTAGTGTTTGCTCAAGCATTGTGAGGACTTCATAGCTCAGTTTGCTAGTGTAGTTGCTCTGCCACTCTCCACCCTCCTCCCTGCCACTGCTCAGTTGGATGAAAATGTCCAAACCAGCCGAGCTTCTAGTAAAACTCTTGGTTCATGTTTCGTTATCTGTATTTCAGGTGTTCTCACTGTTAATTTTGTCCAGTCTCTTGTCAATGCATGTTATATCAATGGGTGGATTAAACCCACCAGCAGCGCATCAGTGGGTGGATTAAACACTACCAGCAGCATCAGTAGTGCCTACTGTTGTGTTTGTCTACATATGCTTTTAATTCTTGCTAGGGGACACAATACTTGTATTGTAAAAAATGTGGAGTTTCATGTGGTCTTTCAGACTTTCACACTTAACACTGTACAGATGCATAACTGACACTAACATGCCAGATCCCAAAATTCCTAAATAATTAGGAAAGTCTACATCAGTGTTAAAGACAGTCTTTCGTGTACAGCTCTTCTGTTCTTTATGACATTGTGCAAGTTGTTTATTCTTCTTGATTACTTCTTTGAAGGAACTGAGATTAAACCACCCTGTATACCCAGAAAGGAGATTTAACTGAGTAATGTACTCTTTTGGAACTGTCAGATGCAGGTTTTAAGTTGATTTCCAAGGTAAAACTTGCAACTATTGAAGAAGGAGTATCTTGTGCAGGTAACTACCTGGCATATAGATGAATACAAGAATAAAAGTATAGTTCAGTCCCGTAAATATTAGTAAATTATTTGGCTGCCCCGTCTAGAAAATGTGAAATGTGTGTGCCACATTTATCAGGACACTGAAACTGCATTTCAGCACCCCATCCATTTTATATCAAGCTGTGGAAGTTTGTATGTCTAAAAACTGGTTATTTCTTAACTGTCATCTCTTTGAGAAAAATAAACCCAAAACCAAACAACAAATGACAAACTAGACTGCATTATAATTTTTGTAAAGATTTTTTGCTCCTAATAAGACATTCAATTGCTTTTTCATCATATTATTCCACATTTACCATTATTCTCAGGAGCATATGATGTACTCCAGGGCAGTGGTAACTGAATTACTGGTACTCAGGCTTAGCTATTCTCATTGTGTTAACTTTAATAAAAGTAGAATTTTAATTGTTTGCTAAGTTACACTTGCGTACAACCCACATGAATTGTAGATTTTAAAAGGGTATCTTAGGTTCCTGAAAGTGCCATGTAATTTTTTGATTATAAAGAAATAAAACAAAACAAACTAAAAAACCTCTAAAGTGAGTTTTAGCCTATAGAGGAGTTTCTCAAGGATGTCAAGGACAACATGTTACAATCATCAACTTCATTGCTTCAAAGAATTTTGAGAAATTGGAAACACAATTTAATTAACTAGGTGGGCAGAGTAGAGAAATCTAGGAGTAATAGTGTGGCTGAAAGTGTGATACTTCCTACCTTTTGTGAAGAGAGTGCTGAAAGAAGATGTAAAAGATCATTCTGTCAGAATGTATTTGGTTCTATAGCTCTCATGTCTGCTCCAGATGATGAAATGAGGTTTCTTTCTTTCTTCAGTCTTTTCAATCGCTTTACACTCAAGAGTGCAGAGTCCTAGCCTGATGGAATAGTAACTACTAAGGTTGCTCTCTTTCATGATTCTATCTGAATAGATCTATATTCTTGCACTTCATGCTGACCTGAAGCAGTAAAGATCCTAGACCACCCTCTCTCCACCTGCAGAGTTTATGTTTCAGCAGGCTGTTGCCAAGAAAATAAGTTACCTGGGCTCAGGTATGGAATCCCATATTGTAATGCACGTAGTGTGATATTTATTTCATTGTGATTCTCTATTCTCTGGACAGTGACTCAGAAGAAGGTAATGTACAGAAAAATGTATCTGGGAGACTGCAGTTGCCTAGTTCAGTTTGGAAGATATGGGCCATTTAACTTGGCTTACCTGTGAGCTAACCTATCACAGCTAAACTTGCAATTCGAATTGCAACAGAGACACTACAAGAGAATCGCTATTCGACTCTCTACATGTGGATCTAATGTAGTTGTCTGTCTTCTCACCAAAACTCTGGGTACTATTTTAATGTGAACTGCAGAAAACTCATCAATGCCTGTGGAGCACTGGTATCACCAGTTCTCAGACTGGCTTTTTTCACAGAGGGCAAGGTGTGCACCCTGATTCTAGGCAACATGTCAAAGTGGTTCCAGATCTGTTAATACTTTCTTTACCTGTCTTCCTGTGGAAAACAGTATGAGGAAAAGACTCAGTTTGGTACTAGGCTTTATATAACTTCCTCATTGTATTCTAAAAATATGCGGTTTCTAATTAAAAAGTCAATTGTTCTGCTCTTTAATCACATGTAAAAAAAAAAAATAGTAACGTCAGAGCCTGCAAAGAATAAACACCCAGCTGACTTATTTTCTAATCGATTATATAGGATAGCAATCATTATGATGACATTGTGACCTAATAATGTATCTTTTACATTGTATTTTCAGCCTGAACTATTATTTTCCTGTGAAATATTTTTGTCAACTATTAAAACATGCATAAAGGCTAGGCAAAATATTAGGTTGTGCATATGAAAAGAAAGATATAAATAATGAGTATGTTTTGTTTTCAATGCTACCTGCAGAGTTCTAAATAATAGTATTAATGAGACAGAAAAAATTTAAATTATTATCTCAGAATTGTCCTCATTTGGTTTGATTTGAAACTGCACTGTTTTCATTCTTTTTGAAGATGCCATTGCCTCCCTTTCTTTGTTAGGTAAGGCATCCTAGTTTAATTACTTAGGAGTTAGACATCTCAGAAAACCAAGCCGTTTTCCCACTGCTAATAAACTGCTGTTCAGGCTGCAGAAGGAGGTTGCTGAAGAATCTAAGCTGTGGCATGAACAGCAGTGTTGCCAAACTGAACCAAAACACCTTGGAGCCTCTCTATAATAGCTCAAGCAGACAGCAGTTAAGTCTGAACTAAACACATGTTACCAATACTGAGAATAGTTCCATTACAGTAATTTGTAAAACCTGCAAATGAGACAGCTGATACTCCAATATCTTTATCCAGTAACTTACAAGCCTATAAAGTAGTTTTGTAGGTGAAATATGTAGCTTTTTAGAAAGCATTTAGACAGAAAAGGCTGCCAGGAAGATTAAGGAATTTTTGCCAAGAATTACTGACAGAAACAATTTACTTTATTCCTTAAACTTTCCAATCAGCAGCACCAAAGTCTTGCCACTAGTTTATGGTCTTGTATCTTCCTGACATAAGCATCCTTATAGATGTCCTGTGACAAAAGGTTTCCTGCCTGTTTTTTATATTTCTGATACTCAGAAATGAAGCTGTTTGCACACAACTGACTTCACTTCCCCTTTGCTTCTCTCCACTTCACTTGTGTGAAGATTGAGATCATAGAATCATAGAATGGTAAGGTTGGAAGGAGACCTCAAGGATCATCTAGTTCCAACCCCCTGGCATAGGCAGGGACACCTCCCACTAGCACAGATTACTCAAGGCCTCGTCCAACCTGACCTTGAACTTGATAAAGTAAAACTCACTCTCATTTTAGCAAAACCAGGACAAATTTAGCATAATTGAATGTTTTGTGATATCATCTACATGGGAAACTCGTTTTCCTTTAAGATAAGTTAATGTTTTGAATTATTTTTTTTTATGGTGAAACTGAAGGAGGTTCACACATACTCACAGCAGCACACGTTGTGAATCATTATGCTTGAATGTGTATTCATTATATAAAGTGATTCTGTAGAATTATTTTGTACTTCATATGGTTTGAGAAAAACTTCATATGTTCTTTTTAATCCAGAAGAACAGGTTTCTAACTGCTACTGCAGTATAATGACAATCACAAATGTTGAAGAGGAATGACACTGGTACAAGTCTGTGGTTTATGGATTGATTGATTACTAGGAGGTATAATATTTTATTGAGGAAAAATCCCAAGAAAGAAGAAGAATTTCTTCCTCCCTGTCATGACCTGCAACAGATTATTCATTTTTTTTTCTGTTACAGGGGAGCAAGAGGGAAATGAGTCTTAGAGCCCACAAAGAGGGGAATATACCTTCAATTTTGGGCAGTGGTGCAGGGTGAGATCCTGGTGTGTTACTTCTCAGTGGACAATACTGTTGTACTGTTGGTGTAAAAGGAGGAGTATGTTGTTTTTGTCTTGAAACACATATCTTAATAAGTCAGCAAGTTAAAAGTGGAAGTCAATCTTTGTACCAAATGTGTAGAGAAGTAGCTTACTCAGTGAAAAGTGTACACTTACATGCCTGCATCTTAGGCACTTCCATAGTTCGCATTTTGTGCAGTTCCATAGTTTACAGTAACTCTATAGGCTGACAAAGTAGACTAGCAAAATAATTTATTGAAGCCTCAGGCTCTGGAAAAGAGAAGTACTTATTTTAGGTGCCATGTCACAGCCAATTATTTGGAATAGGTGTTGGAAAAGAAGGAAGCTGTCCTCATGCAGTGGCAAGTGGCATCACGGAAGCTAAGCTCGTGCTTCTCAGTCTGCTCATTCATCAGTTTAGTGTCTAATTCAGTGTAATCAACTGCCAGTTAATGAGCATAGCACACAGTTTGCATTTATTGGAGCACTAATGAATAATTTTTCTCATGCCTACACTGACCGTAAGCTCATAGTAATTATAGGTTATTTCACATGTCACCTTTATTATGTTTATAAGACTTCTGTAAGCTGTTTTAAGTAACCCTAGTCTGCAAAAGCCTGAGACTGCCTACCTTAAGCTTTTGTCCAACTGTCATCAAAAATGCTGTACTCTTACTGCTACTGCATAAGCTGAGCAAGGGACAGTGAAGCAAATTATTTTTTTCTTTAAATTTAGTCAAAACATTCAAAAGTCCTACTATCTGTATTCACAACGTCTGCAAAAAACTTTTAACAGAAAATTGAGGGGATCCAGTCTTTCATTGTTAAACTGATGCAGCGTTCTAGTTAGAACTCTGCTACTTCTTGTTCACTGACTCCCTAAAATGGGAAATAGAAGAAACTATGGGGTTTTATACAAGTATTTTTTGGTGTAGCAGGATATGCACTGGCATTCTAAGGAAAAGTCACAGTAGAAATTCTTTGTAGCACAGTTACATCACTTGTGGTAAAGAGGGAAAGCATCAAAGGGAAACAAGATGGGAGTGGAGAAGGTTGTTACAGAGTGGTGGTGAATGGCTAGTAGCATGTGACATACTGCCTTTGGCCTGTGAGTTCTAGTTTTTGTTGGCAGCACTCTGGTATTTCTGGCATCAGTTAGCATCATTTATCTCAGTGGGAGATGCCTTTGAGGTAAGCCAAAACTGTGACGCAGCTAGTGTGTCAGAACTGACAGCTGTGTCCTGAGATCATCTCTGCAGCTCAGCTGTTCAGAAAAGTATTTCAATGTCCTTGAGGGTTTTAGTCTTCCTGTTCATACCAGGTAAAGATGTTTTTGTTGAGAGCAAGGCAAGAGTACAGGACTTAATTTGTGATGCTGTTGGTTCTCTGCACAGATTGCATTTTCTCTGTAGGGTTTTTAATCTTGGATGACGCTCTGAAACAGCATCAGAGCCCAGATAGTTATTCATGTGATTTATTTAAACATAAGGGCAGCAAGTGGTCTTTGAAACTTGTATGTGGAACTTTTCCAGTTGTCATACATCTCTAAAGAGCCATGCATTTGGCAGCTCTGTTTCCACAGGCCATATTTAGACAATGGCAGTTATACCATATTGCATAACTGTACCCCAAGAGTAACTTTGGTGAAGGAGAATATTTATCTCTCTATTTCTGTATCTCTAACTATATCTAAATAGCTATAGCTACAGATACTGATAT
>WBNM01002830.1:5285-21088 GCA_013399055.1 Ramphastos sulfuratus
CAGTGAAAGCGGCGCGGCGCTGAGCGGCGGATTTATGTGCTGTGAGCGGGGCCGGGCTGGGCGGCTGGAGCGGCGGCGGCGGCGGGCGGGGCCGGCTCAAGCACCATGGTGAGTGGAGCAGCTGAGGAGGAGGGAGTCGGGCGCAGGAGATAGGACGGGGCGGTGGGGGGCTGCAGGGTGAGGCCACCCGTGCTAAGTCCCGGGGGCGAGGGGCTTGCTGCAGTCGCTGATGTCCTGGAGCTTGGAGCTGAGGCTCTGCCGTCCCCAGTCCTGCTATTCCCTGGGCTTGAGGACGCCTGGAGGGTGGGGAAGTGGGGAGGCGGTGATTACGAGGAGACCATTGATCTGTTACTGGTAATCATTTAGGAAATACCGTGGCATTTGCTTCCTTTCTGGGACTTTACGCTGACGCGTTTTTATTTCCCAGTGGTAATTTCCCATTTTGTTGCTTTTCCACTGAGAAGTAGAGTGAGCCACTACACTTAACGGCCTGTGTTAGGTCTAAGATCTGTTTTAAATAAATACGTAGATCTGTCTATTTACATGTCTTATAGACCTTCTTTAAATAAACCATTTAATTAGCTGTGGTCTTGAGTGACAAACGCTTTGGTTTCCACTGCTGGTAGTTAGTTCTCAGTTCTTGGGGTTGTATCGTAGTAGTGATTTATGCTGTAGCAGCATGCAAGTACGTTAGGTTTATATGCCAGAGATTACTTTTCACAGCAGGTATTTGGACACTGAGACTACTTATTGCACTCTGCATAAAGCACTTGTTAAGTAGATAGCAGCAGTCGAGTTTGGTGCCAAGTTGGTTGGATGGGGCTTTGAGCAACGTTTTCCAGTGGAAGTGGGGTTGGAACTAGATGATCTTTAAGATACCTTCCAACTGAGACAATACTGTGATTTTCATGGATTACTGCTAATGATATAAGGTTGTTGGATATATGTAGCTTAAATGGTAGAGGCTGAGNTGTTTGAAGTCTGTTTATTCTCTTATTATTGAGATGGTGAGTGGGTTTTGCTGGGTTTTTACCTTAGCTGCCATTTATGTCAAAGAAACAAGAAAAAAATATAGGAATGTCAGAGTCCACAAGTCTCCGTAACAGTTACTACCAAATTATCTTTTCCTTGGTATTCGTGTATGGAGAGAGATTTAGACTGTGAATTCCCTTCTTGAGGCACATAAAGTTTGTCAAAATACCAACAGCCTAGAGAAGCAGAATCATGGAGTTCTTAATGCTACAGAAGACTTTTAAAGGTCATCTAATCCAATCCTCCTGCAGTCATCAGAGACATCTTCAACCAGGTAAGCTGCTCAGAGGTCTGTCCCAACCTGATATGGAATTTCCCTGAGGTGCTTCGACCACATCTCTGCACATGTCAGTTTCACCACCTCCAGTGTGAAAAAAACCCCCAAACTTACACTTACTCGAGATCTTTAGCTTTAAACCATCTTGCCTTGTCCTATACTTTTCTATAGAAGTACAATTTCTCGATTCAAGCTGAACGCTTGCTCTTTTGTTGCCAGGTAACGCACGACAGACCATGGCGGTACACTTAAATCGGCAGGATCTAAAAGAAAGTGGCTTTTAGCTCTGTTAGATATACGATAATTTACCACCTCCCCTTTAGGGCCAGCAGGGCTACTGTAAACAAGAACTGAGCCGTAACGGGACCAGAGGCCAAAAGGCGAATATTGTTTTGTCTTGGAAGAGCTGCGGAAAAGCACACACACGATATTTTCCCAGGTCAAACGGCTCCGCACCGTTTCCTGCCTCCCGGCCACAGAGGCGGCGATGGGTCCCACTGTCCTCAGAACCGCTTGTGTGTCCCTCTAGGCAGGGGAAGGTATCTCGAAAGGCTTCACTACACCGTCTCATCCTTCAGCGATCACCGACAGTCGTCGATCTCCCCCCTGGGCTGGCTGGCCGTGGACGGGAAGGACAGACACGAGCCCCCAAGCCGCTAGCTACCAGCACCAGTCAGCATCGAGCAGATCACGGGACCGCCTCCACACCTCTTCCGGCTTCTGCCCCGCGTTGCATATGCGCAGTGGTCGAGTCTCCCCTCCATTACCGGCAGCGCCGGGGCGCATGCGCGGAAGCGCGCTCTATTCCTTCCCTCCTCTGGTCTTACTAAATCCAGCTGCTGCCCTGCCTTGCCGCCACCACCCCCTTTTATCTAACGGTCAGCACTGATTCCGTCATCCCCGGGGTCGACTGAGGAAGTCAGCGCTCAAGGCGATATCGCGAGTCACGTGATCGGGGTCGTGCCGGTGTCGTGCACGGTGTCGGCTGCCCAGCAGAACGCCTGACTAGACTAGCGCAAAAAAGGCAGGCGGGCGGTGAGATCCGCAAAGCGCTTCTCTACCATCGCTTCTCTTCCCGCTTTTACAGACAAAGGCGAGAGCGCGGAGGTGGACTTTGGAGCACGTCTCCGCGCTTCGCCGCACCGTCCACACAGGCATTTGGTTAGTCAGTTTAGGAGGTCCTTGGGCTTCCGGGGTCCTGGCGTGACCTCCGCAGCGAGGCGTGCGCCGGGCGGGAGCCGGCGCGGCGGGGCCTGGCGAGGCAGTGAAAGCGGCGCGGCGCTGAGCGGCGGATTTATGTGCTGTGAGCGGGGCCGGGCTGGGCGGCTGGAGCGGCGGCGGCGGCGGGCGGGGCCGGCTCAAGCACCATGGTGAGTGGAGCAGCTGAGGAGGAGGGAGTCGGGCGCAGGAGATAGGACGGGGCGGTGGGGGGCTGCAGGGTGAGGCCACCCGTGCTAAGTCCCGGGGGCGAGGGGCTTGCTGCAGTCGCTGATGTCCTGGAGCTTGGAGCTGAGGCTCTGCCGTCCCCAGTCCTGCTATTCCCTGGGCTTGAGGACGCCTGGAGGGTGGGGAAGTGGGGAGGCGGTGATTACGAGGAGACCATTGATCTGTTACTGGTAATCATTTAGGAAATACCGTGGCATTTGCTTCCTTTCTGGGACTTTACGCTGACGCGTTTTTATTTCCCAGTGGTAATTTCCCATTTTGTTGCTTTTCCACTGAGAAGTAGAGTGAGCCACTACACTTAACGGCCTGTGTTAGGTCTAAGATCTGTTTTAAATAAATACGTAGATCTGTCTATTTACATGTCTTATAGACCTTCTTTAAATAAACCATTTAATTAGCTGTGGTCTTGAGTGACAAACGCTTTGGTTTCCACTGCTGGTAGTTAGTTCTCAGTTCTTGGGGTTGTATCGTAGTAGTGATTTATGCTGTAGCAGCATGCAAGTACGTTAGGTTTATATGCCAGAGATTACTTTTCACAGCAGGTATTTGGACACTGAGACTACTTATTGCACTCTGCATAAAGCACTTGTTAAGTAGATAGCAGCAGTCGAGTTTGGTGCCAAGTTGGTTGGATGGGGCTTTGAGCAACGTTTTCCAGTGGAAGTGGGGTTGGAACTAGATGATCTTTAAGATACCTTCCAACTGAGACAATACTGTGATTTTCATGGATTACTGCTAATGATATAAGGTTGTTGGATATATGTAGCTTAAATGGTAGAGGCTGAGTATTTAATGAATTGGTCTCTTCTATAAAGATATGCTGGATTTTGTGTTTAGGTGTTAGTTGCTGTTTAAAACACCAAAGTTGTCTGGTTCTGCTTTTAGCATACTTATTTTATAGATAGGTGATGTATGGAATGCCATAGGATTACGTGACTGCAGGTATAAAAACATGCAAAGTATGTATCACTGATATGTTTCTTTTCCATATGGCTGTGAATGTCAGTATATCTTTTTAGCCGTGGTGACTTAATGTTGGCACTCTTGCTTGAGGAATCTACTTTAGAGTTATAGTTTGAGTAAAATCTGATTATTTGCTCTACCTGCTTCTCCTAAAGTAATTTTAGTTATTTATTTTGAAAGCTGGGAGGAACTGTGTTAGTTTTTCTCTTACTGTGTCTTATCTTCCATTCTTTTTTTTCTTCTAATTTTATGTGGCTGCTAGGATATTTAATCAAAAATGTCTTGACACTCTTATCATTTGCAAGAGTCCATGGGTAATTATAGCTCTATATATGAAGCTAGTTTTGCAAAGTTGCAAACAAACACAACTTTTTCCTCCAAGTATTGGTCTTTACTTAAATAAACTGAGTGCTTATTTCTGCTGCCTGATGAGGTTGAAAAATCAGGTCCAATTTTCTTTGCTAGTTGCTGGCAGTGTGAACAAATAATCTTTGTGTGTGATTCCATGACGTCAGCAAAGTGAAAAGGTGATAGTTTACTTTTATATTGTTTGTGTGCTGTGTTCTCCAGGTCCAAAGCAACAGGAAAATTAAATGTTCATCAATTTCTTTTGCATCCAGAGGCTTATAAATCAAGTCATCAGAACAATTTACTAACAGTCTTCTGGCAACTTGGGACTGCCAGGACTTGGACTCATCTCTGCAGTTGCAGTGCCAGTTGTGCTCACAACTTTAACTAAGTACCTTTATGTCATGTAAGGGCATAGTGTTTCAGACCGCTCAGTAGAGGCATTAAAGAGTTTTTATAATTGGAAGGATTCACGTAGTGGCAAAGTCTTCTATTTATAAAACATATTCTGTGTAGAGAGATCTTCCATAGTTCCTACTTGTGTTAATTGGGGAAGCATGAGTAAACTGTATTTTCAAAGTCTTTGAATAGTGATAGTTCAATATAACCTTGTTTTGTTCCTGTTTAGTGGATCTCTTCTCTGAACTAGATTTACTTGTGACTTAATAATATATTGGAAATTTATTGGTGTTCTGCACAATAGATGTTCTGTTGGCTTCTTCAGTAATAGTGGCAGGTCTGTGCCCTTGTTCCAGTTAGGAGATGAGTATAGCAATAACTTGATTTGTCTGATGATCATTAATTGTGTAATCCTTGTGCCTAGAGGGCCTCAGTGGGAAAAGCAGCAAGACTGTTAAGTAAAATGCAGCTGACTGGCCAGAATGTAGTTGTGTATTCAAAGCAAACACCTTGTTTCAAATGGAGTTGTGATACTGGTTATGACTTCCATCTAGCAGTTTATGTCTCCCATTTGAAAGACACTGGCCAAGATAGAAGTGACCTACCTTTGGGTGAGAGAAACCCATGAAAGTGAGTAGCATGTTGGTAGTTCCAAATTCCTTGTATGTTCTTCGTGGTGCTTCATGCATCTTTTGTTCACCCCTGCTGTGCTGTAGACAGTGGCAGATGTAGGAAGATACAAATTTAGGAAAAAATGCCTATGAAAAAGGGGAGAAAACAACCCCTAGAGCCCAAACTAAGCAAGCAACTAACCAAGCAACCAACCAACCAAAACCCCCAAAAACCCAAACAAAAAAACCCCAAACCTACCACATTTTAAAGGGTTCCCTTGACATAGATTTCTTTTAGCAGTTTAGCTTTATGCATGTCATGTTTTTACAGATAGACTTGAACTGCTTCAGATGGCTGACTTTACAAGGTAGTCATTCTGAGTAAGGGTATTTTGTGAAAGCAGCCTTTTTCATAGCGGACATTCATTTATAAACTTTGCACAGAGAGCTCACTCTGGCCATTCCATATGCTGTTGCTTGCTGCTTAGCGAACAATTTTGAATGGCATCCGTGTTTCAGGAGAGCACTGTCTTGCTTTTGCAAGCTGTGGCTTGAACATGGAAGTATGCATATAGGGAGAATTTTGTATATGGAAAAGTCTCATCCTTTAGCAAGAGCAATAATGTGTCATTAATTAAATGGTGTTTTAAAGAGGTTGTATCAGTTTAGCTTCTAGACATCACAAATATCATTGCAATATGGGAATTGCAGAAGTTAAGAGTATTACATCCTCCTTGTTATTGTCCTTGTGTGCTGTCACTGAAAGACATTGATATGCCCCGAATTAACATCTTTAGAATGCTCCTGTTTAAAAATCTTGTTTTTTAAAAGGCTTACCATTTCAGAAAGGGAGAAGCTAGCATTGCATTTCTGAAGGTGAGGCTGTAAACTGGATTCTGTGAGCTGCTTTTTCAGGCATGCAGTTGTACTGCTACCGCAGTGCTGGTGCACGAGGTAGTTGGCATCAGCTCAAGGCCTTTGTCTTGCAATGGAGGAGATAATTGTTGTTAGAGAACAAGTAGTTTCAAAGTTCTGTGTAAAGCTTGGTATTTGAATTATTCCTTATATGTAGGAATGTGGCAAGGGAAAAAAATAGGGTGGAAAAACTCTGACCTACAGGTGTGGGAGGATAACCTTGGGCAAGGTCAAAATGAGGACACTGAATTGGTATCTTGGCATAAAGCTATTGACCTTGGCTATCTTTGCTTTATGTGTTCTGTAAATCAATTCATGATGAAATGAAAAACGTCCTTCAGGCAGAAGTATTTTTTTTTTTCTCCTTTTGTGTGACTGTTCTGAGATAAGCACTGTATTATAAATACACTTTAGATAAAGTTGCAGTACTCCTATCTACAAGTTAATTTCTTATTCTTATATTTTCCTTCTAATTATCAGCAACTGTGTCACCAGGTATGTAGTATAAAAGGTATATGTACTGAAAACAAATCTAGGTTATACTTCATTCACTCTTATACTGTTGCCTTTTAGACCTGCTATCTCTTTTTAATGATTTTAAGATGTCTTTTAGTCTTCCCTTTAATATAGCTGCTAATGCATTTCTTGTTGCCCACTTTTACATTGTGTGCTAGGTTTTATTAAAAACTTTCTTCTAAAACATGTGCTGTTGCAGAAGGAAAGGTAAGAATGCTATTCCTAGCTGAAGATCCTGGAACTAAGAACTGTGGTCAAGAATTTCAGGACACCTATAACCAAAGACTTTCCTTTGTCACAGAAACACAGCCAGGCTGCAGTTTATTAGACAGTGTATTCTTTCCAGTCTCTGACCACGAGATTGCTTGCCAGCCTCTTTTTTGAAGAGAAACTGACCTCTCTTATGTAGTAGGCATTTCTATGGGCCAAGTACTTGTGCAGATTGACAGAAATCTCTGACCAGCAAGATTCTGACTTCTCTCTCCAATATCTTGAATTTGGATTTCAAATTCCAAGGTATGGTGCTGAAGCATGATATAGGTGTATGTGGAATCAGAAAGTGCCAAAATTCTTATGAAATGGACTCCAATAATGTCATTTTCTACAAGCTGTTCTTTACAGGCATTAAGTGCAGACACTTTACTTAATCTGTATAGCAATTCCTCATTTCTAAGAGGTGAACAATGCTTCTTTTGCTTTTGAGTCAAGGCTATTCATGATTCTGCGCTCATTTACTTTATCACTGCTCACACGGGTTGATGGGTTCCAGGCTTTGTTCACTAGAGGTTGTCAAAACTACCATGTGGTTGCCCTTGAGCATCTTCTTGCTGAAATATGTGTTACACCCTATTAAGCAGGGCTATAAATATTGCCAAAAGTTGTGAATTTCTGGCAAAACTCTAAATTCCATGTGTCTTTTTAATTTAGAGCATGACAATTAAAGGATGTAAGACATTGTTGGGAACTGACACCTGATACTCATTCCTATTCTTGAAATGAGTGGTTTTGAATTTAAGCTGATATATGTGGTCATGGGAAGACTGAAGCGCATGGGAAGCTTGATCTGGACAACTTAAATTTGAATGAACTCTACATTTTGTGGGTTTTTGAGAAGTGAAGAAAAAAAGATGTGTCCTTGTCTTTTAATATGAGAGAGTTCAGGATGTTGTAGATTTTTCTAGACTGTATTAATAAACATGTAAGTAGAGAATAACCACATCCAGGAAGAAGTGTAGAGTTGCCAGTATGTTGTGCTTTGCACACAGCATGTAATTAAGTGGGCACATCACCTACTGTATTCCTATGCCATGTGTTCTTGCCTGATTGTAAGAAGTTTAATGCAGTATCATTTTTTTAAATTTCATGTCATAGTTTTACTTTGTTAACATATTGCTCAAGGATGATTAGCGGCCTTTAGGAATCAAGAAAAAAAATGCTCTGATCAAATGAATGCATGTATACATTCTTTTTAAATTGCTCGAAGTGAATAAAAATATCTGAGGGGTATTTCCACCATGAAATGAGATTTAAAATTAAGATTGGAGATACAGTTCTTGTAGGGTGTTAGTGTTGTTTTGCTTTCAATTGTCGTGTTGTTTGGTGTTTATTTTTTTTTTATGGCTTAAAATTCGATAGACTATTTTCACTTGTAAGCTGAAATGTTTTTGTAGGCATTTCTATTTTTTTTTTAAGGGAAAAAAGTAATCATCACAGGAATAAGTTGTGAATTTCAGATGAAAGGGAGTGATGAAGATGTGGAGTGGCAGTGGCTTAAGACAGAATGATCTTAATGGGTTCAGTTACAGCTTGTACCCTTCACTTAAGGAAGAAGGTGTAATTTACAATACTATTTTAGCTCAGTTACTGGACCTACTGTTGTCTTGAGTTGAAAAGGTGTTTTCTTTCCCTTGCAAGTCAGAAGCCTTAGGAGTAACTGAAGGGACACTCTGGCATCTGATTAGACCGTCCTTCTAGTAAAAACAATTATAGAGAAATATTAATGTAACTTTATACTGAATGAATTCTGAGGCTCATGACTCAGTAGGGTGGCTAGATAGGAGGGGTATGGCTTCTTTTTCACGTTGGGTGGAAATGGTTAAGCCTAAAGTGGTTAGAATAAACATTGGATTTTAAAATGCACCACTTGTTTTGTAAACAAATTAAAGAGTACATACTTACTGAGCAATTTAGTAGTGTCACTATATCATATATTATGCAGGCATATTTTTTAAATAATGCTTTCTTTCATTTTAAGTGCATTTCCCCTTAGAATGGGAATTAGTTTGAGTACTCTTATGCAGAGGACTGCAAGACCTGAAGAATCCTTAATAAATGCGCTGTGTTTAAAATTATACATCATACACTTTTCAATCCTGATCTTGATCCCTGGTCTTGGTGACATGGAGCATAAGCAAAAGAGGGGATTTACTTTAAGAGGTACCTGAAAGAATTGGTAGCACCAGTGTAGAGCAGCAGTAGAAATTTCAGAGAAGGAGGAGTTAGCAAAAAAAAAAACAAACCAAAAAAACTTGAGTACTGAAGAAGCTTAATGGTATCTGAAAAAAAAACAAAACAACCCAAACCCAACGCCAAAGGTGTTATTTCAAATTACAACAATATAACAAGTACTTCTAAATGGTATTTGACACATTGTTATGAGATGTGTGCTAACATACTGGAATTGTTTACAAGAGTCGACAGGTAATTTATGCTATCTTAATCTCCTTCAATTCTGTTTTATTAAGAGTGATATGGGACATAATCTGTAACATTTCATCTGCAGTATTGACACAGTTGCTGATTTATTTGAGGGGAAAAAAAGGGAGAAAATAAAAGCTTTCCTTAGCATAGTAGTTAAGGCCAAAGAAGGTATTGCTGGTGAGAGAAGATTGACCAAGAGTGGTAGCCATTATGGATTGACAGCTGGTTGCATAGCAGTCGTTGACAGCAGAGACTTGGCCTGTGACCATAGGACTCTGCTTGAGGTTTGAAGACTGCTAGGGAAGGACAGCATCTGCCTGACCAAGTCTTTGCCAATAGCCTCGCAAAACTGTTAATGGAGAACTTTAGACTTGGGACTGAGAGAGGAAAGAGACAACGATTCACAAATTGAGAGGAAAAGGTGGTGAACTGGGTTGGTAAGACAAGGATGTAGGGTGATGTGGAGAGGAGTCCTTGGGAGCAACTGAACAATTTAGAGGGGATTCTACACAGGTATATAAACATAAACAAGGAGTTAACAGATGAGGCTAACAGTGTGGAGGAGAAGCTCTTGCATCTCTTCTGGGAAGCTGGCATGCTTGGGTGCATCTCTGACCTGCCTGTACACTGATGCGTGCAGCCTGGGGAGAAAATGGGAAAGCAGGGGGCTGTGTGAAGCTGCAGATCTATGATTTCATTGTGACAACTAAGTTGTGGTGGGATAGTTTGTATATTTGGAGTGCCGCCACAGACCTCTTTAAAAAGGACAGGCTAGAATAGGGAGGAGGTGAACTTGCTCTGAAGTGAATAAACAGTGGGGTTGCAGAGAAGTCTGCTGTGGGATGAATAATGAACCATTTGAAAGCTTATGGGTAAGGATTAGAGGGTAGAGCAACATGGATAGCATTGTGTTTCTGCTGTAGACAGTCTTAATGATGAAGTAGAAGATAAGGACTTCTTCAGACAGTGGAAAGAATCCTCAGGTTTCTGAGGACCAGTTATAGAAGGTACTTCAGCTACCCTGGTATCTTCTGAAGAGAAAAACACAGAGCACAAGCAATCCAGGAGATTTTTTGTGTGCTTTGATGGCAATTTTCCAGCACAGATGCTGTGCCGGATCTCAGGCTTTGCAGCATGGCGGAAATGGTCAGTGATGTGCTTTTCCTACAGTAAACATGGGAAGGTAGAGTTCAGAATCCTGAGAGAAGACAGAATGGCAAGTAGCAGGAGGCCAGACTTGGCATGAGTAGGCCTCAGCTTGGAAAAATCCTATGAGATACAGTCTTTGGAAGAAGAGTGGTCTGGGAAAACAGATTGACTTTCAAGAACCACCTCCTGCAATCTACCCTGCTGTACAAGGGTGAATGTGGTGCTCATGACTAAGCTCAAAGAGTGGTGGAAGCAGAGTCAGGTCATCTGGAAGAAATATGGAGAAAACTGTCTGAGCATGTGGGTGTGGGTTTAGGGAAGCCAGAGCCCACCTGCACTTGGTTTTGGTGTGAAACCTGTATGGCAACAATGCAACCTTCTGTGGAGACATCAACAGCAAATAAATACGTTATGATGGAAAACATGGGCCTGCTGCTGCTGAGGGTAAGAAAGTTGATGGCAAAGGACATGGGAAAGACCACAATACTAAAGCTGACCAGGGCAAATTTGGTCTTCACTGATAGTTTTTTCTGAAATCCCATACTCTTGAGAATCCAGAGCAATGAAGGCTTATCCTCAATGGAAGATGATCATGTTAGGGAACATTTGAATAAATTATAGATCTACAAGTCTATGGGTCCTGATAAGATGCACCCACTGGTGCTGAGAAAATGGCGAGTGTTGTTGCAAGGTCACCATAACTCTGTCTTTGAAAGGTCACGTCAGTCAGGAGAGGTTACTGAAGACCTCAGAAGTCAGGTGTTCCGGTTTCAGGAAGTGATAGTATGAGAACTGAAGGCTGATGGGCCTCCCCTTGTTCCCTGAGGAGATAATAAAGCAGTTAAGCTTGGAAAATAAATCCAAATGACAAGATGGATTTGGGAGTAGTCAGCTTGGATTTACAAAGGGTAAGTCATGTTTGGCCATCTTCATAGCACTCTACAATGAGATGGTGTTGTGGTAGGCCTAAACAGGTCAAGTTAGGCTTGTGAATGTCCTGGCTTACCCAGGACATTTTTCTGCTCTCCCTCCTTCTGTTTTGGGGAAAGCAACCGCAGGAAGGAGGACAAAGAANGTTATTTCCAGATCCTGTTATAACCTGTATATAGTTTCCATAACGTTGCAAAGAGCCTGTTATTATTGTTATTATTATTATTAAATGGTGGTCGGGGTGGTGCGAGTTCCGATTATTTAATATTAATAAACTATATATTAATATTTTTACAATATCGTCTCACAGTAGCTAATTACCCCCTCCCTGACAGATGGCTGGCTTAGGGAAGAAGGGGAGTGGTGAATAATGTTTATTTTCACTTTAGTAAGGCTTTTAGCACTGTCTGCCATAACATCATTGTAGACAAACTGATGGAAACATGGACTGAGAAGTAAGCAGTGAGGTGGACTGAAAACTAGCTGAGGTGCTGAGCTCAAAGTGTTGTGGCCAGTGGCACAAAGTCCATCTGGAGGCTGATCACTTGGTGAAACACTGGAGTTCTGCATCTGGCTTTGGGTTCCCCGGTACAAGACACATGGATGAGCTGGGGAGAGTCCGGCTGAGTGCTACAAAGATGAGGAAGAGACTGAGCTATTTGTCATAAGAGGAGAGGTAGAGAGGAAGAAAGTTCAGGAGGCATCTTACCCATGTGGATGAGTACCTCACAGGGAGGAATAAAGCAGGTGGAGCAAGACTCTTCTCAGTGGTGCCTGATGAGTAAGCAAGAGGCAGTGGGTACAACACTGTTAAGCTTAAGAAAGGAAAAAAAAATATTAAACATATCTAACACAGTTTGCCCAAAGTGCTTGTGGAGTGCCCTTGAAGACATTCAAAACCTATCTGCACATACGGTTCTAAGCAATGTGCTCTAGTTGACCCTCTTAGTAGGGGGAGGTTGGACTAGCTGATCTTCAGAGGTCTCTTCCAGCTTCAACTGTTTCATTTTGTAGGAATTCCTATTTCCTAGGGTTTTTTTTACTTTATAGAAACTTGTGTTAAAAAATAGTGTGTGATGAAATGTCTTCTAAGAAGAACATGTGGGGAAGATGTTTGAACAATGTCAGCATTCTGTGCTGCTAGCAAGGTGTCCTTGAAGGACTTATCTTCCTTTGGGGAATTTTGGAGAAAATGCTTCTGAAGTATATGAGCTAACCTGTGTTTATTCACCAGTAGCTAATGGGACATTGCTTCCATGTGCAGAAACTATGCTTGCCTCCTGACCCTACTATAGCATGTTGCTTCAGTACAAAGCTAGCAAAGTGTAATCTCCAACTTCTGCAGCTGTTGAGGGAAGTATTTTATCTTCAGAATATTGTTGGCAATGTCCAGAAGTTGATATCTGAGAATGGAAGTTGAATATGAGCTTTATGTGTCACTCCATAAATGTGCCACTAGTGTGTTGATTGAAAATGTGCCTGTGTTCCTTCTCAGGAAAAAATATTCTGGAAAAAAAACCCCACCAGTTTAAATAGTTAGAAATAGTATATTTTGTTGATTTCTTCTCACTTGCATGTTTTGTGGATTTCTCTTGTGTCTATGTATTTGATGTTTTAAATTTTTTGCTATTGCTTATGATGTGTTTACTGTAAAAATCTTTCTTGTAAACAAAGGAAATACAGTGTATATATTTCATGCTTGTTTAAGTATGGTGTTAGCATTTAGCTGTTAGTGTCATGTGTATAGAATAGAAGTAATATGATGCAACATGTCCTTCATTGTTAGGTAGCTTTAGATGTTTAATATTGCTTTATTAAATGAGCCAAACCAACCGATACTTGGAATGAAAGCTTGCTGAGTGACTGGGAATGAGATTGCTGCTGGCTGTGCTGAAGTGACAAATCTTGTTCAAGGGCTGGACCTGCTGATTCCTGTGCCGTCTCCCTTTCCTTCCCCTCCGATACCCAGAGCTCAGAGAGGAGAGAACGCTCTGCACTAGTGAAGGGCTGAAATTTCACCTCACAGATGTTGTAAATTATTGCAAATTCCAAGTGGTTTTTGTGGTCTCAACTGTTAAATCATGTCAGAACTGAGGAGACCACAAAAACCAAAGCTATAATCGGTGATGTAATTTTAAGGCACAATGTCTTGTGAAATGCCACGTCCACATAGGGCATTGCAGTTCGTGAATGGCCTTGTGACCTGGTAGTGCCTTTTCCCATCAATGAAGTATGTGACGACTTAAAACAACTTCCATCAGATTTCTTGAATTAAAAAAAAAAACAAAACCAAACAAAGAAAAACAAAACAAACAAACAAAAAAACTTCTACACTTTTCTAAAATATACATTGACTTGTTATTAACTTATTCCTCTACAGGGTGTGATAGGCGTACAATTGGTGGTTACCATGGTAATGGCCAGTGTCATACAGAAGATCATACCTCACTATTCTCTTGCTCGTTGGCTTCTCTGTAGCGGCAGGTAAGCTAAGAAGCAGCTGTTATGCTGTGTGTGACTATGGTAATGCAATTTTGCATTATAGTAAGAGCAAAACATACTAATTTTGTTTTCTTGAAAAATAATTTACTGTTACTAAACTAACTGCCAAAGCATTGTGACATCTCCCTTCCAGGCTCAAGGTATAAAGACAGTGTGGCTGCTAAAGAACAGACTTGTTTGTTGCTATTTGTATCAGTCAAAGTTAACGGTTGTCCAGCTCTCATGTTATTAAAGGCACAAGCTTCATGCTTTTAATATGAAAAAGCTAAACTCAATAGAAGACACTGAAGAATGGAAGGATTTTTTTCTCTGCTTCAGTGTTTTTGGCAATCCACCTGCTGATTTGTTTTGCATACAAAGAGTGCTTAGGCGTTTATTAAAAATTCTATTTTAAAAAGATATTTCATAGGACAAGATTAGTATAAATTTCAATACAGTAATTCCTTGCAACAACAGTTAAAATAGACATAATGAGCTGCAAGGGGAGCATTCCTTGTGTGGCTGTATACATAATAACAAAATCTAGCAGCTGTTTTGAATTTAGATCAGTAGTTTAAAGACATAGACACTGTTTTTCATTTGAGAAGAAAAACAATTTTTATGATTAGAAGATTGTACTGTCTCTCGTAATTGTTAAAATTTTGAGAATGTCCCATCTCTGCTCTCTGGTTTCTAAAGGAGTATCCTTATGTCAAAATAATGTACTCCATAGGAGTCTTAACCAGTCTTGTACCATTTTCTGTTGCCTTTTTTCCTCTGCTTCTCAGAATTAACAACTTTTTAATTTTCCCCATTTTGGCACTGAAAGAGTTGCTAAGGAAAAATTCCTCTAAATGTTATTTAGGTGGTGTGTGTTAGGTACCTCCAGGTAAGTGTAATGGAAAACAGCAATTTTCATATGAATAATATGAGCAAGAATCATACTTTTAACTTGTTATATGAAGTTTTGTTGTTGGCCATGTCTGTAGGTTCCTGATGACCTTTCTGGTGCTCTAAAAGGATACTGCATTAACGAACATGAAATTCCATGCCATTTATTTTGAAGGTGTGTTACTACCACAGGTGTTTTCCATCAACAGTTATTCAAGTGACATTTTCTAACTTTTTATGTCTTATATAAGAGTTGCATTTAAATTTTTATTTCAAAATATGTGTGTTTGATTACTCTAGTTAACAGACACAACATTGAACAAGTCTTTCTTCATTCTTGTGAAACTTTGACTTTTTGTATCCTTGTTCTAAACCATGCTTTGTCACAGTGGTAGGGAGAGGTTTGCTCTTCACGTATTATTCATAATTCTTTTATCTTTTCACACCTACAGATTGATAAGTACATAAAACAGGATTTCTACACTTGTGTTTGTGGAATTCTGCTCCCACTGATGTCAATGGGAGTCGTATTACTGCTTTTCATGTTTAGTAGCCTTGAAAGTCTCTGTTGCTTTTCAGTGTTTTTCTGTTTATTGGGTAACTTGTAGTGCATTGTAATTTCAGTCATTGTGAATAGCCTTCTGAATACATCAGTTATGTAAAGAATCAGAACTAATTCTGTATTTCAGAAATAAAAGCAAGTCAGAAACTTTACAGCAAGACAAATCTAAATTTTAATGGCAGAAAGGAAAATAGTTCCCTTCACTGACAAACTATCTTTCATATTGACCCATTGTCCTTAGTGTTGTCTTTTTGACAGCAATGTTTTCTTTGACAGACTGGTATGGATGTGTTGATGGAGGATTTTATACATGAGTGTATAAAATCTTAAACTCAAAAATCTCAAAAGTATCTGAACAGGCACTTAAACAGCTCAGGTTTCCTAGAAAAAAATCCTGCCTGCTCCTTCTCCTTGGAGTCAGTATACTTCAACTAGGCTTTCTTTCCCCAAACTGATGAAATTATTCAACTGAAGTGTCTTCCAAAGCGTTGTGAGGCTTTTCTAACCAAGATAGTGTGAAATGTCTACAGATAGCACTTTTCAAGTGAAAGGGAAGATAAGCTCATGTGCTGGTTTAAGGCTA
>WBNM01002832.1:0-10350 GCA_013399055.1 Ramphastos sulfuratus
TTTCCATGGTTTTCTTTGGGCAGTGCCCATTGCTGCTGGGGGCCACCATGGCTGGTGAGAGGTTCTTTGGCATTAACCGCCCCTTCTCCCGCTCCACCAGCATCTCCAAGCGCCGCGCTTGGTCCATCGTTGGCCTGGTGTGGGGCTTCTCCTGCCTGCTGGGGCTGCTGCCTGTGCTGGGGCTGGGCAGATACACACTGCAGTACCCTGGCTCCTGGTGCTTCCTAACCCTCCTGCCCAACACTGGTGATGTCATCTTCTGCCTGCTCTTTGCCCTGCTGGGCATCTTCTCTGTGCTGCTCTCCTTCATCTTCAACACCGTCAGTGTGGTGACGCTCTGCCGTGTTTACCATGACCGGGAGTCTGTGCAGCGGCGCCGGGACAGCGAGGTGGAGATGATGGTGCAGCTTGTGGGCATCATGATCATTGCTACCATCTGCTGGATGCCTCTCCTGGTGAGGACCTGGGTCTGTGTATGTTCCCCACTGTGTCCTTCCTTGGTGCTCCTCCAGCTGAGGTCTCAGGTCTTGCTGTGTTCACGCAGCTGTGTCCTTGCTGGTGGGACACTACCAGGCCTGGAGGAGTCTCCCCTACTGAGGCCATGGGTCTTGGTGTCACTACCACCACCTGGGTTGGCACCTGGGTGATGGGTTCTGGGGCTCAGCTCCACTTGCAGGCAGAGCAGGTACTCCCTGGTAGCCCCAAACCAGACTGGGACCCCTCTCCTACAGGCCTGACCCCTAGTTGGGGTCATCTCATCATCTCCTCCACCCCAGGGCGACTGATGGCCTCTGCATGGAGCCCCTGCTGATGCCTTGCCCCCTTCCCACCCCTACAGATCTTCATCATCCAGGTGGTCTTGCAGCAGCTGCCAGCCAGCGGCCAGCTCCAGGTTCTGCCCATGGAGACACAGAAAATGCTGCTCATCTACATCCGCATGGTCACCTGGAACCAGATCCTGGACCCCTGGGTCTACATCCTATTCCGCCGCGCTGTGCTGCAGCGCATCTACCCCAGCCTGCGCCCCCGGTCCTCCATCCTCTCTCTCTACCCTGCCTTCAAACCCTCCCTGCGCCACAAGCTCACCGCCGACTCTGGCCTGCAGTAGCAGCCCCCAGGGACAGGTCAGCTCTCATCCCTCTCCTCCAGGTTAATTAATTGTTCCCCTTGCCTTCACTCCTAGGGTCTCCCCACCCACCCTGTGCCCGGCAGCCAAAGGGGTGGCAGGGGACACAGGGTTACTTTTCCCTTCCTGTCCCCACCTGAGTGACCACCCCCCAGTAAAATACAGCTTGTGCAGCTTTCTGTGCCCACTGCAGTGAACACCCAAAGGGACCCCAGGAGGGGAGCCCAGTCCCATTGCCAGTCAGAGCAGCAGCCCTTCTCCTCCAGTCTCTGCTTTAATGAACCATAGCAGCTCCCCACCGTGTTTTGGGGGTGCACAGGAGGAATCCTTTAGGGGTGGTCTTGGTGCCCTGCTGCTCCCCCTTAACCCAGGGGACACACCTGGGTGCAGCTGAAGAGGGCACAGGGGGCATGATAAGGACCCTCACCAGCAGCATCAGCTGCAGGTCAGGGGGAGACCTTGGGAGGGGACATTGGTGAGGGGCACCACATCCTTGCAGCTACTTCTGTGCCTCCTTAGGGTGGCAGACAGCTGCCCACACTTCGGCCACAAACTCCTGGGGGAAGGCAAATTCACCCAAAACCGAGTCCAAGTCACGGGCAAGTTGGGCAGCACCAGGGCTCTCCTTTGCTGCCTCCACCATCGTTGAGGCTGGGGAGAAGGAGGGGAAGGGTGAGCAGCAGGCAGGGGTCTGGAGTGGGCCCCTGCTGCAAGCCCTGCCCCCTGCTCACCCAGCTCGCTGTCACGGATGCCCATGTAGCTCTCCAGCAGGTCATCCACCCGGCGAGCAGCTTCTTCCTCGAAGGGACTGGGCTGGGAGTGAGAGGACCCTGGTCAGTGCCAGGAGTGGAGGCACCAAGCCATGCCCACAGGTGCTGCATGCATGGGTACCCAGCAATGTCCCCATGAAGGCACGGTGCAAGGTTCACAGAGGGGCATGAGAATGCACATGCCCAGCCCAGGCAGGGTGTGACTGTCTGTGGGCTCTGGCCAGGTCTTACCCCATCCTCCAGCGTGGCTGGGCCCTGTGCCCGCAGCCGCAGTGTTTCCTTCCCGCTGCACACTCTGCCCTCACTTGGTGACTTGCTGCTCCGTGTCCTCTGCCCAATCATGTCTGCACCCCAGAGTTGGGATGAGGGTACAGACAGGGCCTGGTATCTCTTGCCCCTCACTGCCCTATGCCCAGGCTGTCACCCAACCAACCCCCTCCCAGCACCCCAGCAATGCAGATTGAGGCATGCATGGCGGGGAGGATGCTCATGGGTGGCATGGACACAAGGCACACCCATGGGTGCAGTGTGGGGACACACATGGTTAGACACAGAGGAGTAGGGATGCCCATTGGAAGTATAAGCAGGGGCAGGGACTCCCCTCAAGAATGCCCACATGGGTGCCATGTGGGCATGCCCCAGGGCTTGCAGGGTACACACAGAGTGCAGGTGCAGGGCAGGGGTGGACACAGGGATGGCAGGCTTGGGCGAGGGACACAGGTGACACCACAGGAGATTGTCCTCCCCACGCTCCTCCCAGTGATCCCCCAATCCCCCGGGCAAGAGCAGGGAGATGCCCTGACTCACCAAAGGCCTTTTTGGGCTGCACCAGGCGCAGGGTGAAGGGCTGTGCCCGTGGCAGCTCCCGCAGCATCCGAGCCACCTCGTAGTGTCGGCAGCCCACAATGGTGTGGTCGTTGATGGCCTCGATGCTGTCGCCCACGCACACCGTCTGGAGGCGGTTGATAATGCTCCCCTCCTTGATTCTCTGGGCCATGGAGGGGCACAGGGAACACGCACTATGACAAAGTGGCACCACAGGAAGGAGAGGCATAGACCCCCCCCCAACCCTGCACAGAAGCACCTCTGCAATCCCATGTCCTTTAGCAACCAGGTCAGGCAGGAAGGGCCCCCTTAAAAGTGCACCATGATGGGGGCACCTCTCAGGGCCAGGGTGACCCTAGTGGGGGGACTAACGCTGGGGTGCAGTGAGAGGTGGGGCGTGGGCCCAGGGACAGATTGGCAGCAGGGGATGCCATCCCAGGGCTGTGCCCAGCTGCACTGTCCCCACGGGGGCGTTACCTTGATGAAAGCGTAGCCCGCGCCGTTGTCGGTGATGGTGAGGCCCAGGGCGTCCTCCGTCTTGGTCACCTCCACTTCCTTCGTCTCGCCCCGGACGTGGGCAAAGATGAAGTCCTCCAGGCCGATCTGCCCCCCAAGCAGCTTCTGCATGTCCACCTTGTGCGTGTTGAGCGTGCAAAAGAGGATCTGCCCCAGGGAACCCCCGAATCAGGGGCTGGGGAAGCCCAGCAGGCTTGGCAGGGTTATCGGTGGTGCGGTTACAGGAGCCAGCCATGAGTGGACCCATTCGGCTCTGGGTTCTGCTGGAGCAGAGGGGTCTGCAGACACCAAGCCCCGCCAGGGACTCAGCGCTGCATCATTCGCTTGCACTCTTCCCTCGGCTCTTGGCTGCAGCCTCCAGGGCAGCTAGTCTCAGCCAGGAAACATGCAGCACCGGCCCCCTGCCCATCTCTGAAAGCAGGCAAAGTGGGGCAGAGCCCCCCGCCTGCTCCGCACAGCAGACAAGACAGCTGAGATCAAAATGCTCTTTTCCAGGACGTTTCAGCGGCTGAATGTGCAAGCAGCTGGGGCCCCGTGGGCGGGCTGGCCACAGCCCATGGCACCGGGTTGATGTCCCCCCCGCCCCGCTTTGAGTGCAGAGCCCCCTCCCGGCACCCTGACAGATGCAGCCTCCTCACCTCGGTGGGGGAGATGCCAAAGACCTCAGCGATTTTGGTGTAGAGCTCCTTGACGGTGGTGAAGCCCTCGATGCGCCCCGTGGGGCTGCCGTGGGCCAGCTGCGTGTGGAACACCAGCCTGGGGCGGGGACGTGGCGGTCGGGCTCCCGGGGTGCCCTCGGCAGCAGGAGCCTCGGGGGTCCCCGGCTCCCGCCCCACACCGTTCTCCATGAGGCTGCCCTCCGGGGAGTGCCTGCTGCGCCTGCCCGCCCGCCGCATCCCGCTGCTGCCGCTGCTGAATTATGGATGGTGGCGGCTCCCGGCGTGGCCGTAAGGTGATCCCCGGGCCTGGGAACCCGATCTGGAGGTGCAGGTAACCCGCCCGGGATCAGGTGAGCTCTGGCACATAGGAAGGGCCTCGGCAGCCTGGAGGAAGGGGGGGGGCAGCAGGCTCCAGCTCCCTCCCCCCCTCCCCAGCTGGGGCTGGGGGCTGCAGCGAGGAGCTGAGGGCTGTCACCTTGCTCCACGCTCCAGGATTAGGACTGGAAGCAGCTGTAAAACCAGGCAAGCATGAACACAAGAGCCCAAACCCATTTTTTTCTCCCATATTTATTTTCTCCCTTCTCCATATCCCAAGCCGAGGGCCCAACAGGAGATGGTAACCAGGAGACTCATCTACAGAGCACAGACCTCACAGGCGAGAGACAGGCAGCTGCACACTGGCCCTGGGTTTAACCCAGGGCCAGCTCCATGTAGTGCTAGTAAGAAAATAAGACATTCTCTAATTACAGAGTCTGAGATTAGTGACAGGCAGTCCTGGGGATGGCCAACCCCAGCACAGCACAGCCAGGACATGGCTGCCACCACAGTGGTCCCATGATGCAGGACAGGCTCAGGCAGGGAGGCAGGAGCCCAAAGTCTGTGCACTGCCCCACCAGCTGCCCGCTCCGGGAAGGAAGGGGTTAACCCCAGCTCCCCCTCTGGCATGAAGAAATTTTTTGCCTTCACCAGTTGCAGAGGGCAGGAGCTGCCCTGCTTGGTCCCAGAGGCATGGCAGAAGGAGGGACAGCAGGGTGACACAGGCAGGGGGCTGAAGGCACCCATGGGGAAGCAGGAAGATTAAATAAAGAGGCAGAAGGCAGCCTCCCACCTCACCCCCTGCTGGACCTGGACGGGGCTGAGCCAGGGGCCAGGAGGCAGTGCTCAGCCTCAGGGCACCCAGCTGCCTCCTCTCCATCACAGGCCAGGCAACAGCAGCCCTGGGGTCACTGTGGAAGAGGCAAATTCACTCCGGGCCAGTAACCCACAGGGACCTCCTCAGCCTTTGGAGAGACTCTGGTTGCATGAGGCAGAGCTGCAGGAGCTCAGAGGAGAGCAGGAGCTGGCTGCTGGCCACCTTGCCCAGCACAGTGCTGGCTGGGGTCTCTCAGCACTGTCACCGCTTGGTCCCCAGAAGTTTGAGGTCCTTGAAGATGGTGTGGCTGTGGGGCCCAGCTGCAGCAGGGCTGGGTGGGGAGTCTTCTGCAGTGAGGTGCATGGGGTGCAGAGGGAAGCAGCCGGACCAACAGCAGACTGTCCCTTGCATGAGCCTCAAGGGACAGGGCAGGGTCCGGCTGGCGCCAGGCGTGGGGAGGGACTGGTCCTCTTCACAAGTGCTCGCTGGGGAGGGAGGAAAGCAAGGCTGAAGCACAGAGCAGCTCTGAGCCCCCTCTGCCCACACCTTCCCCACTCAGCTCCTATCACACAGCCTGGCATGGGTTGACCCAGTGGTGGCCTTTGGGCTCACCTGGCTATCCGGGACAGGATCTCCTTGATGCGCACCACCAACTTCTCGTGCTGCAGGGGGTTGCTCTCGATGGCACTGTGCAGTTTGGCCATGTAGAAGTCCAGGGTGCTCAGTGTAGGGGTTTCCCCAGTGCCTGTGAGGTGCCAGCTTAGTTAGAAGGGGCACAAGTCCCCAGCAAGCGGACCCTGAACACTAACTGCCATCTTCTGCAGCAAAAGCGAGCAAGCCTGCATCGATCCAAGACCAGGAAAAAGTGGACTTGGGCCAATCTCTGCCTTGCAGACATAGTTGTGGCTAAAGAGGACAGCTCTCAGCCTGCCCTACAGGGCTGTCACAGCCCTGGACTCCCAGGACAGCACCCACAAGGTGCTCCAGGATCCCACCTCACCAGCAGATGAACATTAACCAGAAGTCCATTGCCTCTGCCATGTCCAGAGCCACCAAGGTGCCACTCCATGTGCTGTCCCCCATGGCTGCCCCAAACTCACCAGGGATGGGGAGTGAGGCAAAGCTGGCAGTGAGGGCCTGACGCACAGATTGGAGCTGCTGCTGCAAGGCCAGGGTCTGCCTCTCCTCCTGGGCCAGCTCCTGCTCCAGCTTCTCCTTGGCACAGTTCATGCTCTCAGTGTGCTTCTGCAGGATGGCATTCTGCTCCTCAAACTCGGTGTTCATCTTCCGCAGACGCCGCAGCTCAGCCTCCCGTGCTGCCAGGACCACACAGAGTCAGCAGGGGTGGCCTCTCTGTCTCTCCTTTTGTCCCAAATCCAACCCCTTCCCCAGCTATGACTCTTCCAAGAGGCTCAGCATCCTACCCCCAGGCTCCAGTCAGGATCCAGTCCCTCTACCCAATCTCACCAGGGAGCTTACACTGCTCGAACAGCCAGTGCCAGCCATGGCCCTGCCATGTGGGTCTCAGGCTGCTCCAGCCATGGCTTTGCTTGCTGCAGCTGGCTCCCAAGCAAGAGGTTTCAGCACTGGCAGCCCAGCTCCTCACCCTTGTTCTGGTCCAAGAACTCCTCCGTGAAGATGGGCACATCAAAGGTGGAGAAGGCATCGCTACACTCACCAGCCTGAGGGACAGGAGGGGACGGATCAGGCAGGCCTGATCCCACTGAAGGGGACCTTGTCTCCTGGGGCCGGGCAGACAGGAGGCACAGAGATGGGGCAAGGGGTGGCTGTGCTCTGCCTCCTGCCACTGCAGGCTCTGCTTCAGCAGGAAGCTGGCATTTTGAAGTACAGCTCTGCCCAAACCTATGGGCAGCCCCTAGGGAAAGCCAGAAGTGCCACCTGCTTCAGTCTCCCCAGACAGAGGGAAGCTTGCCAGGGCCTTTACCTTGTGGGGGTGCCCATTCAGCAGGGTGTTCACTGCTGCAGAGCCTGCGTCCTCTGGAAAGAAGGAAGGAGGTTACCCCCAGGAGCCAGCCCAGCACCCCCCGAGACGCAGCAGCGCTGGCAGCCCCCGATGCCAGGACTCACCTTTCTTGATCTTTTTCTCCTGGATCTTCTCCGTGCACATTTTGTAGGCCTCTGACTGTTGGTACTCCCTCAGCTCCTTCATGTACTGCTGCTTCTCCCGCTCCGCTTCGTCCAAGTACCTCTGCAGTCACAGACTGTCCTCAGCCTGGCCCAACCCCAGGCTCCCCAGGGGGGCTGCTGACCCCACCCCACTCCTTGAGGTCCACCTCCTGCTCACCAGCCCACCAGTACTGGCACAAGCTCCCTTTGTGGAGCTTCAGCCAGCAGTGGGGTTTGGGCTGCAGGCTCCAGAGGGTACTGCCCAGCCCTGGGGGGCTCTCCTGGGGGCAGTACCTGCTTCTCTGAAAGCTGCAGCTTGCTCCACTCGGCCCCCAGCATCTTGGTGATCTCTGGGAAGGGCAGGTCAGGATGCTGCGTGCGGATCTGCTCGCGCCGCTCATTCAGGAAGCGCACGTAGCCTGTGACGGGGGCTTTGGGGCCGTTGGGAAGGATCTTCTTCCTCTTCTTGCCCTTGGGCCAGCCCCTCTTCTTCACTGGCTGGCACCCAAAGAAGGAAAGGTACAGTCTGTCACAGATCAGTGCACACAGTGCCGTCATGCAGGCAGCACAAAGGAGCAGCCTGCAGACCCAGCTGGGCCTCCTGACCCTTGAGGGAAGGGCTGGGTCATGGCCTGGGCTGCCGAAGGGTTGTGGAGGGACACCCCCAGGCCAGGCAGCAGGGACTGGAGCTCACCTCCTCCTCACCGTGCGGCTTCTCAACGCTCGTCCGTGCCAGCTCTCCCTTCTCCTGTTTGACTGCCACCAGGAAGTTCCCATGCTGAGCTTTGCCTGTAGCATGCCTGCAGCCAGACAGTGCCCATCAGAAAGAGCTGTGAAATCACTGGGCTCAGAGGTGACACATCCCTGAGCAGTGTGGCCTCAAGCTCACCAGGTCCCCCAGACCTCAGCCATCCAAAAAGCTGCTGAACTCACTGCCAGCCCTAGAGCCCAGCTCCTGTGACGGCAGGCCACAGCTGAGTGATGGGGTTCAAGCAGAGCCCAGCACCAGGCAAGAAGGGGCAGTGCTGGTGATGACCCTGGAACATTTGGAGCTTCTGGTACTACTCTTGGAGGTTGGTAGCAGCAACAGTCACATCCCTGTCTGCCACCAGGGCTTGGGTGCAAACTTTTAAGAGGAGTCCCAACCAGCTCGAACCACCTGATCCTCCTTTGCAGGGGAGGAGCAGCTGTGGGGCTTGGATCCTGGCTCCAGGGGCATCACCTGGAAGCACCACCCACACCCAGCACTATGGATAAAGAGAACCCTCAAGGCAGAAGCCAAGGGCAGGGCACTGGGGTTGGTTCAGCCTGCTCCAGCCTCAACTAGTTCACAAGGCTCCTGTCATCTGTGCTGCCACCAAGACACGGAGATACCTCTGAGAGTCACCAAATGGCTCTAACACAGGGCTGGTGGCTCTGACTCTCACTCTCCTCCTTGCTGCCTTCTCCTTACAGCTCAGGATCTGCCTTCATCAGAGGACAAAGGTCCAGCACCCAGGTCAGCAAAGCCTCCCTGCCTCAGCTGAGCATACGAAGCCTCATTGCAGCATCACCCTGGGGCTCCCTAAGCTGCAGCAGCTCCTTCTCCAGCTGGGTCCACCCCACAGCCAAGCTCCTGTCCTGCTTGCACCCTTCAGTCTCAGACACAGAGTGCCTGCTGGCAGAACATGGCTGAGCCCCCACATCGGGGGGACTATGAAGCGCTCAAGAGCTGCAGCAACACTGATTTGGGGTTCACCCATTACAGGCCATGGAAACCAGCAGAGGGCCAAGCACAAGCCTCATCAGAAAATAAAACTCCACTGCACCAAAAGCCAGAGCAATCCCCACAGGCTTGGGATGCACCCCAGAGTTTCTCCCTCCTGTTTGCCACTCAGGTGCCTAGTGTAAACCCAAATCCCCTGAGAGACTCCAGCCTCCTGCTCTCAGGTACAAGCCACTCTTGCAATTAGCTCTGCAAGTCCCCAGGGGCACCGCCTGTGACTGTATTGGTCCCAGGGTGAGGTCTTCCCATCAGGATCTGACTCTGGCCAATCACCCTGCACCCCTGTGCTCATACAGAAGCCAATGGGAAGCTCTGAGACCATCTTTTTTTTTTTTTTCTTTTTTTTGGAAAAAACTCATCCCTGAGGCCCTGCCCGGGCACTGCCAGCCTTGGCTTTTAACAGCCCTCACAGAGACATTCCCAGTGATGCTTATTCACTACCATCATGCTCAGGCACCACAGCCAGGAGTGCACCAAGACTCTCTGCTATCAGACCTCTGCCTTCTCCAACTCCTCCACACAAAACAGACTCCTCACACGCTTAAGGATGTTGTAAAAAGTAAAGCTGCTCCTCTTTCCTGAGCATCCCTCAGTGGCTTCACCCTGGCATCCACTTCAGAGGCACTTCCCTCTCGCAGCCCCTGTGCTCTTGCCTCTCTGCTGGCTCTCTGCTGGTTCTCTGCTGGCCAATGCCAGACAAGGGCAGTGCCAGTTCAGGACGGTCCATGGTTCACCCCACATTAGCTAAGCCCTCACCTTACAGACACTTCTTCCATACCATGGCCCCCTCAGCCCAGCTAGGTGGAAGCACAACCCAACAAAGCAGGCAGGTAAGGAGAGAGCAGCGCAGCCTACAGTAAGGGATGAGGGTCCCCAAAACACACAGAAGAACTACAGGGCTCGCATGGCAAGACAGGCAAAGGACAAAGGACAAAGAGTCGGCACAAGTCAGGGTGACATGGAGCAGCTTGTGGCACACTTGGGGCCCGGAGCCCAGCGCGGGGACACTTACAGCATCCCAGCAGGCAGCTGCCTGGCGCTGTGAGCCATGGGCGCCGGGGATCGCCAGCACCGCTCGGGTCACCACCTTGAAGGACAGAGCCGGAGATGGCACCGCGCCCAGCAGGGGACGAGGTGGGCTCAGACCAGCTGGGGGCTGGTGCCGCGGGAGCTGCAAGGGGGCAGTTGGGAGCCCTCCCCGGCCCTGGCCTGTCCCCCTGCCGGGAGGGGGAGGTCTTCCCCGTGGGACACCGCAGACCTCCGCAATGGCGTCTCCCCCCCAGCCAGCCCCTCTCGTGTCCCTCCACCTCCTCCTGGCCCCCACGGAAGCCTCTGGCCCGCGCCAGCTCCTCCCAGGGCCCCGCTCTCCTCACTGATCGCCCCCGCGCTGTGCCCCCCCCCCAACCCCTCCACTCTCCCGGGATCCCACC